>APFE030464597.1:2054-13088 GCA_000404065.3 Pinus taeda | reverse complement strand
ACTAACAAATACACTAGTGATGAGTGGTGTGAATTAGCTATTAATTAATTCACTAATTATTAACTCATGAATCAACTAAGGAATACATCAGTTAACTCAGTGCATGGATAGTTCAGTGGAGACAAGTGTTATAGGTGAGTGAAAGGGCAAGACAACTGTCAGTTGTGACTATAGTTGTGCATGAGATTTTCACATGCATGGATTGAGTAATGCCAATGAGGATTCCGTAGTGTTACACAAGGGAAACACGTGAATGGTTCAGCCATTCTCATCCATTCTCTATGTAGGATTGCGCAGTGGAGGCAGGCAAGTAGCAGAGGTGATTTGAGTCAGTGAATGATTCAGATCTGAGTTGTATTGTGTGTAACAGGTGGAGATAGTGCTGAGTACTTGTGAGGAGTATTGTACTATGTATTGTTACATGATCTCAATCAATATAATATATAGATAGTTGTGGGGTTTTCATCTTTATGCTTTCCCAGGGTACATACTATGTTGATATGTGTGATTGATGCTTCAATGTGCACATGCGATTGTTTCTTAATACTGCTAAATTGATGATCAACGTAGAGGAGATTATGTATTATGCATGATTCTGCAAATAGTGTATAATCAAGATAATCTATGTGAATAAGTGTCATATTATTCAAAATTTCTACATGGTATCAGAGCTGGTTGATTTGTAGAAGAGATTTCTACAGGATATCATAACGAAGTTGATCATCGGATCTATTATTCAGAATGTGTTTACATTTTATTTCTTCAGGCAAAATCTGTAATCGGGCCAGGTAGCCTCTGGATTCATCCTTCTTTTGGAAGGTGAGATATCCGGTGAATGCCCATACAGTCGATCTCTGTACGAGAAATACTTTGTTCTCACGAATTTTAGATCAGAAGTGGTTGAGTTTTGAGCTGGTGGAATTCGAATTTGCAGCAATGTTTTCTTGGTGTCAAAGTTGAAATGTCTTTCAACGAATTGTGATTGGAGTATGCACCTGAGGGCAACTCGAACTATATTTCATGGAAGGATAGGATGGAGGTGGTTTTAGATGACAATGGGTTGAAGGATTTCATAGATGTGGATGTCCCAAAACCTACTGATGTTACTCAAGTCGGGGATTGGAAAAAGAAGACAGCAAAGTGTCGAAGGATTCTATTGGAGGGCGTGAGGGATCACATTATGTCCAGCCTCCATGGAAAGGCTTCTCCATAATTGATGTGGAAAGTGTTGACAGATCTATTCCAAATCAAGAGCGACCAGAGGAAGTTGGCGCTCAAGGATAAACTCAAAAACATGAAGTGTGAGAAAGGCGACAGTATGCCCAAGTATCTCACGAAATTCACCCAATGCCGGGATGAGCTAGGAAGTGTGGGGTTGAATGTCAATGATGAGGACTTGGTGAGCTTAGCTCTACTTGGTCTTCCGAAGAGTTGGCATTCCTATCAGGACTTTGTCAATGGTCGGGAGAAATTGCCAGGATGGGAGAGACTTTGGCCGGATCTTGTGCAAGAGGAGATCAGGCGGAATACCAGGGACAGATCTTCATCAAAGGCATCTGATGATGAAAATTGCACTTTGGCTGCCAAAGCAAAGAAAGGGAAGAACAAGAAAGCTTCTCATTCCGATGCGAAAGGCAAGAAGAAGGATATGTCCAAGGTGAAGTGCTTTCACTGTCACCAGCACGGACACTATGCCACAAATTGTTCGCAGAAGAAGAAAAATAAGCATGTTGCAGGATCTGCAATGGGAGAGGCCTTAGCCTCGCAATTTGAGCTGGATTTTTCATTGATCGCATGCTTGGTATCAAGTGTGATGGGATTGGAATGGTTCTTGGACAGTGGTGCATCTTTTCACATGACTGGAGATAGAGATTTGTTTTCTGATCTGAATGAGAAAGATCTTGGAGTGCACATCGAGATGGGCGATGATGGTAGATACAGTGCGACCGGTATTGGTACCGTTTCCTTTGAGAGGGAGTCTGGTAAACCCTTCATATTGAAGGAAGTGATGCATGTTCCGGGATTGAAGAAGAATCTTATCTCTGTGGTGATGTTAGAAGACAAGAGATATGATATTGTTTTCAGCGAGGGAAAGGCTTTCCTACGCAGTAAGACAACTGGAGAAACCCGGAAGATAGGGGTTCAAGTCAAGAACCTTTATCAGTTGCATGTAGATGGCTGTGCAGCAATGGCATGCAAGGCAGAAGGAGTGGTGAGCCGGGATGATGGCGAGCTGTGGCACCGGAGATTGGGCCACCTTCACCATGGCGCCTTGAAGATACTGCAGCAGATTTCTACTGGGCTTCCTAAAGGCACTCTTGCACAGTCAGATCAGTGCAAGGGGTGTACTTTGGGAAATTTTTTGAAAGCCACCTTTAATGAAAAGGATAGTCACGCCACGACGATCCTTGAGAGAATTCACACAGACGTGTGTGGACCTTTCTCAGTAGCTTCGACAGCAAAGCACAGGTACTACGTGATCTTTGTTAATGATTTCTCCCGAAAGTGCTGGATCTTCTTCATGCAGAAGAAGAGCGAGACATACTCAAAGTTCTGTGAGTTCAAAGCACTGGTTGAGAAGGAATTGGGGAAGAAGGTGAAGGCTCTTAGGAGCAACAATGGTGGTGAATTCATCTCTAGCGAGTTCAAGGACTTCTACAGCGCAGAAGGGATTTGAAGAGAGCTCATAGCTCCCCATAACCCACAGTAGAACGGGGTTGCTGAGCAGAAGAACAGAATGATCGTGGGTGCTTCACGGGCAATGTTGCATGATCAGGGCCTACCCATTCACTTGTGGGAGGCATGCAATACTGCAGTATATGTGCAGAACCATTGTCCTCACAAGATACTTGGCATGAGTACACCCGAGAAGGCTTATTCTGGTAAGAGGCCCGATATTTCCCATTTGAGGATTTTTGGTTCTCCTGTTTACATGCATGTAACGAAGGATGCCAGGAAGAATTTGGAGTCGACCGCAGAGGTTGGGATATTTATGGGGTACACTGATACACCCCATAACTATCGTGTGTATTTTCCAAACAGTTGCAAGACTATTGTGAGACGGGATATAAAATTTCAGGAGGAGAAAGCCATGAAGTGTTCACTTGAGAGGGAGCCACACTTGCATGTAGATGACGAGCTATTAGTTCCTAAGGATGAGCTTCAGGACGTGGATCAGCCACAAAAGGAAGTTCATGGAGTGGAGGATACCACTCATGCAGCGCCAACCATCAAAGGGTGAAAGCGCACTACAGAAGCTGAGTGACTGGCTCAAGATGTAGAGAAGGTTGTAGGACCACCTACAGCAGAGTGCAGGCAAAGACAGTCACCGAATCGGTACACTAGATACATGGCTCTTTTGAGAAAATGTGTCATGGCGGAGCCATCCTCTTTCGAGGAAGCTGTGGAGGAACCCGCATGGGTAGACGCCATGGTGGAAGAGTATGATTCGATTGTCAGAAACAGTGCATGGGAGATTGTCCCAAGACCGAAAGGAAAGTCAGTGGTGGGTTTGAGATGGATCTACAAAGTGATGCAGATGGGGTGGCACATCCATCAGATGGATGTGAAGACTGCGTTCCTTCCAGGAGGTTGGAGGAAGGAGGATACTACTTCAGCAGAGGTAGTGGATGCCACTGTCTATCGACAGTTGGTGGAGTCGCATGTGTGCAGGCTCAACAGAGGCACATCGGGATATGGATCTTGGTACAGACAGGAGGATGCAGAGTGGGCAGGGGGCTCAATGGATGACATCAAGTACCATCATATTAGAGATTGTGTGCAGCGAAGAATCATGTTACTTTCATATATTCCCACGGAGGATCAGGATGCTAATATCTTGACGAAGGCACTCACCAGGAGCAAATTCGAGTACCATCGAGATAGGATAGGAGTTGCTGATAATCCATATCTTTTTGAGAGGGAGTGTTGAGAATGCAACAAGATGATCGAGCAGGCTATTTTTGGCGCAAGTCTATTTTTAGACTATGTCTATTTTTAGACATATGGATCATGGTCTATGAGTTGCAGGATGCTATTTGTGGATGATTGGTCAAGTTGGTAAAAATAGATGGACCTCTATTTTTAGACATATGGGCGGAGTCTATTTTTAGACTGTCGGGCTAAAAAGAGAACAGTCGAATATTATTAGCTCTTAATAATATTTGGACTATAAACATTTTCTTATTCTCTTGGAGCACTTCAGTTCGAACTACAGATGTGGGACATGCAACTGCCAGAAGGAAATATGCTTTTCTTGTGGGTTAACTTGAGCTATTGCATGGAGGACTTCAGTTAGGACTTCAGTGATTGAGTTCTGTGGAGTTGGATCAGGAGTTGATGGAGTTGTGTTCAGTTTGACTTAGTTGAACTAATTGTAGTTAGTCTAACTGGAAAATAGACTAATGTTGAGTGGTGTGAATTAGTTATTAATTAATTCACTAATTATTAACTCATGAATCAACTAAGGAATACATCAGTTAACTCAGTGCATGGACAGTTCAGTGGAGACAAGCGTTAGAGGTGAGTGAAAGGGCAAGACAGCTGTCAGTTGTGCCTATAGTTGTGCATGAGATTTTCACACGCATGAATTGAGTAATGCCAATGAGGATTGCGTAGTGTTACACAAGGGAAACACGTGAATGATTCAGCCATTCTCATTCATTCTCTATGTAGGATTGCGCAGTGGAGGCAGGCAAGTAGCATAGGTGATTTGAGCCAGTGATTGATTCAGATCTGAGCTGTATTGTGTGTAACAGGTGGAGATAGTGCTGAGTGCTTGTGAGGAGTATTGTACTATGTATTGTTACATGATCTCAATCAATATAATATACAGATAGATGTGGGGCTTTCAGCTTTATGCTTTCCCCAGGTACATATTGTGTTGATATGTGCGATTGATGTTTCAATGTGCGCATGCAATTGTTTCTTAATACTGCTAAATTGATGATCAACGTAGAGGACGTTATGTATTATGCATAATTCCGCAAATAGTGTATAATTAGGATAATCTCTGTGAATAAGTGTCATATTATTCAAAATTTCTACACCAAGCACCAGAGTTTTAGCCTGAGGAAACTCCTGGTGGTTCTTTCAACCCTCAAGAGCACCAGAGTGAATCCTTCTAATCTAGCAGGTTCATCAAGCCACCAACTTTCAGTGGTTTCTTCAGTTTAACAAGCAATCCACTTCTCTCTCTCTCTAATGCTTTTTACCCAGTAAGCCTCATGTGAGAGGATTCTTCAGCTAGTGCTCTGATCCAGAGTTCAAAACTTATGGATATGAATCATTGTTCCTTCTCTTCCACTCTCTTGTTGCTTCTATGTGCATATTTTTATATGTGTGTGTGTGAGACAGTGCATGTCTCCCTTCAAGTTCCCTCAGCTAATTTTTCCTTGTGTTGTTCAACTGCCAAATGCCTGCCTTTTCACGAGGTTCCACGCAACAACCTCCTTGGACAATGCAACCCATACTTCTATATTAAATTTTTGTCCTTATTTGTTTGATGTTAGAGGCTAAGGACACCCGGAGAAGCGCAGTGGTAACTCAGCATGCAACAACGTGTTTCAAGTTCAACTCCCAGGCTTTCATTTGGGATCCTAGAGTGAAATTGAGTGGAGTTTCAGGTCTCTACTGTGGGTTTGGTTAATAATTTGGGAGTCATAGCTTCATCTTGTGGTGTGATGGCCATTCTGTCCTAGCCCCCTTGTGCGTTGCAAGAACCATTTCTCTTTGTTTATAGTTTTCTTGTGTAGTTCTTGCTTAAGTGGCATTTGGATTTTGGACACAAATTTATTTTCTTCTTGGTGTGTGGAATTCGGCTCGCGAAAGAGGTAGTGTGGGTGTTAATATCATTGTAACACCATTTGGGGGTCTTTTGTGTCTGTGGTGGAGGGTTTATGTTGAATGGTTCTTGGGTGGTGAATGCCTTGCAGGTTGGGAGCCGGTTATATTTTTGTTCTTCGCACATCTAAGTTATTTTCTGTCTTACCTCTCCTCAGACCTGCCTATTTTTGGTTTTTGTCTTAAGGCTAGTACTATATTCTTCTAGTCTTGGTTGGGCATCACGATATTGGGTGTCTCAGCTTGGAGGATGGGGTGGTCGAGTTTTTTGCAATCTATCTCTTTCTTTGACGATGGCGCAATTTACCTAGGGTTGGACTCGATTACAATCACCCCTACTCAGATTGGTTCTGGTCTTGACATTGGTTATGGTTCCCATCATTGGTGTGGGGTTCTTGGGTCATTAGATTGGACTCCAGTAGACATATTTGGTGAGATAGTTGGTGTCCCTTCCACACACTCGGTTTGGAATTGTATTGCTTAGGAAGTCATGCCTCATTAGAGATGGAAGCCTCATCGTGTCGAAGGGCAGCACATCTCTGCAGGGCACCAGGCTAATAGCCATAGTTCATCCATCAAAGATTCGACAAGTGTGGAGTATACGAGGGAGGTGGCACATGCTCAGTGCTGCTCCCCAAGACATGTGGATGCAGTGACAACTCTGGAATCAATAGTTGAACAACTACGAGGAATTTAGGTCAGCCTGGACATCCTCAAGGAGCATAGATATGAGGATAGAAACGAGTTGGTGGCTTACATGAATGACATACAATTCAACTAAAATGAAATTCTGAAGCAGTTGGACAACATCTGTCGGAACCAACATCGTAACAAAGACCACTTTCGTGGTCTGGAAACCCGAGTACAACATATTGATTTTCACATGCATGAGAGACCCGGACTATCTGCAACACCTACTATGCTTCCTCCTCAGTCACCTTCGTGATATGATGCTTACAGTTTCTCTGTTCATTTGCTCTCTTTTTTGGTTTGTATGGCTAATCATCCTGTCAGAAATAATGGTTAAATGGAAATATCTTATGTATACTTGTAGTGTCCTATCTAGGGTGCTAGACTGGGCTAAATTTATTATCGACCAGGGTGCGTAGACTTAGAGGCGTGTGCCTAAAATATATAGACATAAAGGATCTAATCTAAGCCTACTCTTCCTAATTACAATGCTGTGATTTGATTTAATATCAAACTATCAACTAAATATCAACTAAGTATCAAACTATGTATCACTGTTAACTAAGATTCAATTCATAAAACATTGTGTCTCACTGTAATTAAAGATTTTGGTCTCCTTACAGAGACATCAAACATAAAACCTCTGTTCAGTGCTACTCAACATTCATGAACATTCATTAACAATCATGCAAAGTGAAAATCCTAAGCATACAGTTCATGACAGTGCTTTACAAGGTAACCCTGGATCGAATCCCTTACAGGATATGATTCACGATCCAAATGATAGTCTATTCAAGCGCATGCATAAACATATAAATAGCGCATTCATAAATACATAAATATAAACATCGACTTGATCACTGCGCATATATATCAATATCAAATACCAATCAAATACTCTAACTGTAAACGCAATTAAAATGACACTGTAAACGCAATTAAAATGACAACAGTATACCATGTACGCAGGGCGCGTCCGCATTCTTGGTATACTGAGCTTGTTATCCCACGATCACCGAATTAAAACAACGCATTGTGATTATAATGCAAGTCTATTTGTATTTAGTTGAAGCTCTGTTCATGAAGCAATAAGTAAAAACGTAACCGAACATGCAACCGGGTTCAGACTTATATTTACATATGGTTCACATCCCTTGAAAATGGATGTACATTCATGAGCGGTTGTTGCCGCTTTTACCAAAACACAAAATGTTTCTATCCTAGCTGACATATAAAAAAAAGGAAACAACTAAAAATCTATTTGGACTGTGACTGTGTGTTGTTGCTTCCTTTGTCGCCAACATGCCATAGTTGACCAGTCGTTGACCGCGCATGTAGGAGGGTTGTTTCCGCTGCGGGATAGGTGCTTGTCCATGCTTGGACATTCCGCTTTTCACCCATACCTTTCGCTCTGGCCTGGCTGTCATGCCACATGTCAAACAATAAGCCATTTATAGGGTGTTGGGACTTCCTGTAATCATTTTGCCCAAAAACTCCTAATTTATTAACACAAAACCCTTAAATCAATTTAAATGCAATTCAATAACTATAAGACTATTAATTAATCAATTTCCAAGGCATCTGAGGGATAAATGATGAAAAGAGGTAGTTAATTGTCATGTTTTGGGAGGGAAAAAGGGGTCATAGAATGGTACCAACATCTCTCCCCGACTTAATGAATTAGCATGTCCTCATGCTAACCCTGAAGTGCTTCCTTTAAACTCGGTCCCTGCCTGTACCTCTGCTGCCTTGAGCAATGTTTCTACATTCTTTTTCACCTGGGCATCTTTCTGGTCATGGAGCTCTTGCTTTAGTCTTTTGTACTTTTCCTTGAGGGTCTTCTTTTGATTGTACCACTTGGTGGCCCACTTGCAAATATCTGTTTGTTCAGCTTCCAGCTCATTAACTCGCTCCTTTAGCTTTTCATTTTTCTTTTGAATTTCTTTACTCTATGCTCGGAGCATTTCATTTTCTTTCTTAATAACTTTCTCCAGCATGTTAGCCTCCATGAGCTCTTCCTTTAATTTTTCAATTTGTCTCTCTAATTTCTTCTGCTTCTTATTGGGAGGTGGTGACCCTCTTTCTTGTTTATTATTACTTTCGACCTCTATATCAGCTCCTGGGGGTGAATGACTTTCAACATCTACATCGGCTCCTGGCCCTGGTGGCGAATGGTCACTGCTCTGAATATCCATCTGTATAGGTGCATTGGATTCGGGTTGGTCTTCTTGCAACTGAACTTTTGATGTCCTTCTTGTTCTCCTTGATTAAGTGGTGAAGACTTTGTCTTGTTCTGCCCTCTTAGCATCCTCCTTTCTCATTTGTCTAGTCCTTATGCTGCTCATAGGTGGGGGTATCTTGTTAGCTTTGGATGATGCTGGAATCTCCTCATCAATGTCCTTCATAAATCCTGAATTTTCTTGTGATTCTTCTTTGTCTTCCTCATCCCCGATTTGGTTGGCAGCTAAGAACTCCTTCCATGTTTTCCCTCTTCTTTGCATTTCATGCTCAATGAGAATTTTGATTAAACCAAAATTATATAAGCTCTTGTCTTCGTTTCCTTTCTGCTTCTGGATGGTTTTTGACATCTTGGTTAGGCTCTGCAATAAGAAATATGGTAAACTGATGACACATTGTTTTTTTATGTGTAGCAACAACTTGATATGGTATAAATAAACAATGTTGTAGCGGCCTTCAAAGGTTACAAATTTTTGAAGTATGTAAACCATTTCATCCCAAGGATGCACCAACCAATTTCTTGGAACGCCTTTCTTCTAGTTGACCGCTGAGACTCGGGAACTAGACATGAATTGGGTCCACGATTTCTCTTTGAATTGCTTGGTTTTAAAATACTTTTCCCCCTCTGGGCTAATCCCTATCGCTTGGGCAATGGTGTCTTCTGAAACCCTGAATGAGAAATTGCCTATCAGGGCTTTCTCCCCATTAAATGTGAAGGCGAATTGCTTAGCAACTTCTTTATTTCTTCCATGGAATTTCTCCAAAGAGGGTAATCACTGTATTTCCCTAAGAATCGAAATGCAGTCTTCATGGTACTGGGAGCTATCGAACACACTTATCTCGACCCTATTTGTCATCTTGGCGGAGGGTCAAGCTTCCTAACTTGCAAATTTAACAAAGAAGTTTGGATTTATTACCTGATAGCGTCGCTCCCTTAGTGTTCACTGTAATGTTGGGTCGACTGTTGTGTAGCTCGGTGAGAGTTGAAACCGGATGGCGCTCACTACCTTCGGTCCTTGCTGTGGAGCCCATGGAATTATACACCAACGTATGCAATCCTGAAAATAAGTGAAATGACCAACTTCCTTCTCTTCAGAGTGTGTTCATTTTTGAAAACAGAGGAATGATAATACCGCTTGCACAAATACTATGGTGGGAGCGCTGGGAGCGTATATACTACACTAATGATGGAGTCCCCTGAATCATTTGGGTGCGTTGGGTGGTGAATTCATCATTCGGCCGCAAGCAAAATAATGAATAGGCCTGTTGTCTCTTACCCTTATATAATTTCTCTTTTTGTTTTTTTTTTTTAAATATCACCACGTGTCCTGTTGGTACTCAGCCAATTGGAGGTATGGACTTAGGAGATTGGTATGGAGGTAGATGGCTATAGGATGCTTAGGAAACATTGGAATGAAGGGTTGATGAATTTTAGAAGTAGGAAGTAGGTTGGAGTACGGAAGAATTAGGGAGATAAGGGATGATGAGAAAAATGCACCCTTGAAATTAATCATAACAGTCATAGCTATTAGAATTAACATTAAAAATTAATCCAAGAAATTAAGTGTTAAAAACAAGGAGCATATTACACTTTTGTTTGACTGTTGTTGCATTGGCATGCTGAGTAGAGCTAGCTTTTTGACTGTTGTTTGGCTTTCCTTGCTATTCATAACAGGTCCCCTGAGGTAGGTTTGAATGCAACAGGTCCCTCTGCAGTGCTGAAGATGTTAATGCAATTCTTTATGTGCATACAGGTGCTGTTGAGCTTGGGTGCTTGATGAAGTCTTGGTCCTGCTTTTGTAGAAACTTGCTGAAGTTGTGTTGAAGTAATTTTGAAAGATCAATCTCTTAACAGGTCCCTTTTTGTGTGTCTAAACAGGTCCCATTACTTCTGGTGCTGGTAGCATGGTCTTCTTGAACAGAACAGGTCCCACTGCATAGTATTTATAACCAAGTCCCTCTCAGATAAAACAATGACAAAACAGCTTATTTATTGAAGTCTGGAATGTTGGAACAAACTGCTTGGGAAATTTATAATGATGAGAAAAAAAAATTACAATGGAGAGATAAGAATATTGATGCTTCTCTCCCCCGCAAAAATTTTGACTTGTCCTCAAGTCATTATTCAGCCGAGACATTAAACAGTGAACAAAAGAAAGAGAATTCCTACCCGCCAACGAATTGGTTTTCAAGTAGGAATTCGAGGTTAGAGTGTGCCAGAAAGTGGTTTTCACATCTAACCCATTTATTATTATTTTTCTATGT
>APFE030464587.1:0-13623 GCA_000404065.3 Pinus taeda | reverse complement strand
TTTTTTGTAATAATGTGTTATAGAAATAGAGCTTTGATAGATCTAGGATGGGAAGTTTAGAAATGAATAAGCTTTACTATGAAAGTGAGTTGGGGTGAGGGGAGGAGGTGGGAAAAATATTAGGTAAAATGTAATTATTACATTGCTAATATTTATGCCTTTTTTAATCCACTTTTTACTAGCTTGCTAGAAATAGAGCTTTGATAGATCTAGGATGTTAAGTTTAGAAATGAATAAGCTTAACTATGAAAGTGAGCCTCGGTGAGGGGAGGAGGTGGGAAAAATATTAGGTAAAATGTAATTCTTACATTTTATCTAATATTTATGCTTAACTTCATCCACTTTTTACTAGCTTGCTAGAAATATTGGGTAAAATATAATACTATAATATTATATTTTACCCAATATTTCCACCCAATTGGGCTACTTTTTATTTAAAAAATTCTTTATATTTTTTTGGTAGACATTTGATCCTATAATGGTAGAGATGTTATAATGTTTAACATATAGAGTATGGTTATCACTAACTAACTAAAAAATTATATTTATAATTATAATTAATAATTAAACAATTTCTGGATCTACCAAGCGCCGAAAGGGATCAAATTTCGTGAGATGCAAAACTCGTTTAAACTAAAAAGAGATTTGATCCCTCTTGGTGCTTGGTAGATCCAGAGTTAAGATGGGATCTAGGTTGGTATTTTGGGAGACTCAAAAGTCATCATTGACTAGGTTTTGAGGTCATTGTACAACCATCTCTTACATATGGGATGAGAAGGATAAGATTGTTTATCTCAACTTTCAAGAGGATTTCCTTCTCACACATTTATAGAGAACAAAATGGGTTGTCAAAAGAATGATGATTCATGGAGTCCGAGAAGATTAATTCCAATGAGTTTGTATCTCAACTTTCAAGAGGATCTCTTTCTCACATATTTATAGAGAACAAAACAGGTTGTCAAAGGAATAATGATTCATGAAGTCCGAGAAGATTAATTTCAATGAGTTTAAGAATGAAATGCTTTGGAAATGAATACTTTTGTCTATGTTTTTAGGCTTATATGTAATATCTGAGGTCTTGACAAAGTATTGAAACATTATACGGCTTTTTTACAGAACATCGTCATAGATAGAACTTTGTAGTAGGGATAATTTTTTTATTGATAATAATCAATGGATACATAAATAATGTAAATTGCTTTAAAAAAATGAAAATATGTTGTTTTCTTTTTCTTAAAAAAACGATTGAACCATATCTAATGTTCTAGTTAACCAAAATCCCGAGTGCAAGGGTGGAGGTTACATTGGCCTAATGGTTAGCTTCACTATTCCAATCATGTTTGATGTGAAATAACAAGACTTGATCAAATTGTGTGATTGATACTTGATCCCATGGATGAGGGAGTTAAGATGGGTTTTTAAGATGGTGGCCTTATTCACAATAGATTTAATACAGATTAGAATTGAGTTTCTTAACACTGTAAGGAGTTGAATGCTTTCCTATTTTACAGTACAAGAAAGGAATCTTATTAGAGAGAATAAACATCTACAAAGTTAGGAGAACACTTCTCAATCCCCAACATCACGAGCCATTTTCTTTGTTTCAAGATCAAGGAGACTTCCTCTCCCACTTGCCATCCCTCATTAACATTAATGTTATTATTGGAGACTTCCTCTCCCACTTGCCATCCTTCATTAACATGGTATTATTGGATTATATTTGATTAATGATTATTACGATAATATTTTTTTTATTATATATGTGGATTAATATATTTTTTGATGATATATTCTTTAATTAATATGTATTTCATATATATAGATATAACACTTCGCTATTGGTTTAATATCACATTACATTCTCCATATATATTCATATAATAATGTTTGTGTGTTTGTAGAGCGAGAAAAACGTGTGTAATTGGGAGAAGAATATATATATAGTCTGAGACTAGGACTTATAACATCTATTTTATTAAGAGCGAGCTTGTTATTATTAGATGTAAGGAAACATGTTTTATTTGTCTTTATTAGATGGAAGGAAACATGTTTTATTATTGGATTAGATTTGATTGATGATTATTATAATAATATATTTTTTTAATTACATGTGGTGGATTAGTAGGATTAATATATATCATGACGATATATTCTTTAATTAATATGTATTTCATATATATAGATACAACAATTTACTATTGGTTTAATATTACATTACATTCTCTATATGTATTTATATCATAATGTTTGTGGGGAGAGGGAAACATCAATATATATTATTGTGCTAAGATGTATGTGTGGAGAGAGAGCATTAATATATATTTTATTGTGTTAATGTGTGTGTAACTGAGAGAGAATAATATATATATATATATATATATATATAGTACTAGGACTTATAGCGTTTGTTTTATTAAGAGCTAGTTTTTCTTTGTTAGATGGAAGGAAACATGTTTTATTATTGGATTAGATTTGATTGATGATTATTATAATAATATATTTTTTTAATTACATGTGGTGGATTAGTAGGATTAATATATATCATGACGATATATTCTTTAATTAATATGTATTTCATATATATAGATACAACAATTTACTATTGGTTTAATATTACATTACATTCTCTATATATATTTATATAATAATGTTTGTGTGTGTTTATGGGGAGGGAGAAATATCAATATATATTATTGCGCTGAGATGTATGTGTGGAGAGAGAAGCATTAATATATTTCTTATCGTGTTAATGTGAGTGTAAGAAGAATATATATATTATAAAAGTAACACACACACACGGCAGTGTGTCTAGACTTATAGTGTCTATTTTATTAAAGAGCTAGTTTGTCTTTGTTTAGATGTAAGGAAAGATGTTATTATTGGATTATATTTGATTAATGATTATTATGATAATATATATTTTAAGTTATATGTGTGGGCGTTAAATATATTTATAATGATATATTTTTTAATTAATGTATTTCATATGTATAGATACACACTTGTGTTATTAGTTTATTATCACATTACAGTTCTCTATATATATCTATATTAATAATGTTTGGTATGGTCGTGGGAGGGAAAACAATTCAATACACATTATTGTGCTAAGATGTTATGTGTGGAGAGAGGAAGCATTAATGTATATTTTTAGGTGTTAATGTGTGTGTGAAACCGAGAGGAGAAAGAATATGATATATATATATTATATATATATATATATATATAATATATATTATATGTCTTGTACTGGACTTATAGCGTCTATTTTATTAAGATCTAATTGTCTTTATTTAGATCTAAGGAAAACATTTTTAACAATCTAAAATCCCATAGGGCTCTTGCATTAGAAGAGAAACCTTTGCAGCTCTTATGTACACCACATTATTCTAGGTGGTGTAGTTTTCTTAAATAATAGTTGATAGTTAACCCTGCATTCAAATCCCTTATTGGTTTGACAACTGTATTATGATAGATTTTTCATTGTTCACATATAAAATATAAGCATATAAATATAAAATATTATTGAATTAATATATATTACTAGCACAACCACAACATTAAATGTTGTTGATATTGATTTTCCCTCTTAAAATTATTGGCTTGTGCACAAACATCCCTCTTTGAAATTAATGACTCTAGGACAACCACTAGTTTTATTAATTGTATAGGGCACATGTGAAAAGGTAAACATGTATTCACATGATGCCATTTGTTATTTGATAATTTGCATGGTGATTTCATAATTGTATTAGGTAAATGTGAAAAGATAAACATAGATTTAGAGATGCAAGTTAGTTAATATTTGAAATTCCATCCATTGATACAAAAGAGATTATCATAATATGTTAGCTTATTTAGTTTATAACTATAAATCGAGTTTAACCTATTCCTCCTAACCACCCAAACTAAACCCAATTTGACTATATATATTCTCCCGACCACTGAAACTAAACCTAGTTGACTATATATATAATATTGTTAATACTATATATGTTAGTATATTATTATTTTTTAATTATGTATATTGTTTTGGCTCTATATGGTTTTGTTTATGTTGTTTTATCTATATATTGCTTTGTATTATATCACCAACATAGATCCATCTTAACTGTTAATGGATCAAGTTTCTTGAGATGCAAAGCTTTTTTAAAGTGAAAATATTTTTTTTTGAGATGCAAAAGTTAAGATACTGGTTTAATAATTATTTATAATTATAATTATATGTTACCCAATATTTATTACCACCCCCACCAAATAAAAAGTGTTTAGGAGTGGTTAGGGGTGGGGGGAAACACTAATTCAAATGTAATATTATTACATTTTACCTAATATTTCCCCTCACACCCAAGCTTAAATATTACAGTATTATATTATAGTATTATAGTATTATGTAATATTATAATATTATATTTTACCCAATATCACCTAGTATTATGGGTAGAATGTAATATTATAGTATTATATTTTACCCAATATCACCTAGTAAAAAGTGGATGACCATAAGCATAAATATTAGATAAAATGTAAGAATTACATTTTTCCTAATATTCCCCCCACCTCCGAACATACAACATTTTAAAGATTGAGCAACCCTCGGCCCAGAAAAATGAGATCCGCATCCTTCGCGAGTTGCAGACAGCTCCTACGATCCCATCTGCTTGTGAAATCACTGCTTGCTGCGGTCTGCCTTTCGTGGATCGTGCAACAGACTGACAGATTTGCTCTCAGAGATTGTGACCATGGAGGGGCTGGGCACTCCTCAGGCGTCTCTTTCGCCTCCTCCACCGAGCTCTCCTTCTGAGGCTTTTAACAGGGTCTTAGCAGGCCTGCCAAAGAAGAAAAATACTGAAGCTACGAAGTTTGTCAAGAGATTGGACGATACTCCGGTGATCTCCCTTCCTCTAGAAACCCCGATCCAAGTTGCCCTGTCACTCGCTAAAAGGGCTCTCATCGGTCAGTTCACCGGGCTATGGCCGTCACCAAAAACCACAGAAAGTTGGGTTAACAGAAATTGGGCACCACTGATCAAAGAAAGCGTCACCTCTTACTTTCTGGGGAGAGGTTATTTCCTCTTCGAATTCACATCAAAAGAAGATAAAGACCTGATCTTCCAAAATGGCCCCTACTTCATGGACCCTCAGGGTCTATATTTGAACAAATGGACCCCGAACTTCGATCCAGTAGTAGATGTGCCCAAAGCAGTCCTGGTGTGGGTCAGGCTCCCAAATCTCCCAGTGCATTGCTGGAACTGGGATTCACTAAAATACATTGGAAACGCCTTGGGAAAATTCATAGATCATGCAAACAACAAGGATCAGTACGACTGTGCCAGGATCTGTGTAGAAATAGATCTGGAGGTGGGACTACCAGAGGCCATCACAATAAAGGTCGGAAGCTGGACGCACATGCAGAAACTGGACTATGAGCAGCTGCCCTTCAAATCCCAAAAATGTCATGTTTATGGACATTTCGCCAGAGGCTGCCCGACCAACATTGAGGCTGTGCAGGGGAAAGAGGATGGATGGAATCAAGTCAAGCGATCCAAACATTATCCCAAGAACCAAAAGCAGGGAGCCCTAATGGCAAAGGAACCCAGCAGGCCACGGCTCAGCAGATTCCCATCAAATCCATTCCTGAAAACACGTACGATCCCTTGAGTTCGCAACCAGAGAACACACAAGAGGACGAGGTTCAAAAGGAGGCAGAAGATACACAGGAGACCGAGGCTCAAAAAACAGCTCCCACAAGCAAAGGTACTCCCTCAACCTCCCACAAAGGAACACGTGCTGAAGATCCAAAAGCCATGATCATAGAAGATGAAGAAGAAGAGTAGGAAACAGATGAATCAGAAGAGGAAGGAGAAATAGGAGAGTCCCATACCTCGGTAAGAAGATCAACAAGAGGTCGGAAAACCGATAGGGAAAAAAGGGAGCAGGAAACCTACAAAGAGAAACTTCAGGGCAGTCAACCAACCTTGGAAAAAATGCTAGCCTCAAAGTCTAAGATATTGAAAAACCTGCCCCAAGGCTCCAAGGGAGCCCACCAGAAGCATAAATAATGAAGGTCATCTCCTGGAATTGCAGAGGTATGGGGAGCAAAGCTAAAGAAGAAGCCATCAGAAGTCTAGTCAGGACAGAAACCCCAGATTTACTTCTCATCCAGGAGACAAAGCTGGAAGACATAGTCTTCCTTCAAGCAAGCAAGAAAATTTGGAAAAAAAGCGAAGCAAGAGCAATCTCTGCCCGGGGTGCCTGAGGAGGGATAAACACTCTTTGGAACACTAATAAATTTACAGTCCTATTTGAGGCTAGGAATATCCATTGGTTGTTGCTGAAAATGCAGAACTTGGACACCAAGGAAACATTTTGTCTATTCAATGTTTACTCTCTAGTCAACGTTGGGGAAAAAAGACTGTCGGGACTCTATAAGACAACAAGAAGATTTGACAAACCTGGAAAATATAATAATTGCTGGTGACCTCAACCTCATCCTGCATCCATCAGAAAAAAGGGGAGGCAGCGTAGTTAGAGATTCGACTAGAGAATGGGTGGAGGACATAGTGCAAGACTGGGATTTGCTGGACATCAAACCCTCTTCAGGTAAGTACTCTTGGTCTAATAAAAGAGGGGGACCTAGACACATTGCTTCCAGGCTAGATAGATTTATCATTCAAAGTTCCTTTTTGCTGCTAGGATTAGAGCCCAGAATGCATATTCTCGCCAACAACATCTCTGATCATAAGCCCATAAAGCTAGAACTCTTAGCTCATCATGATCTGGGCCTTATTCCATTCAGATTCAACCCTCTTTGGGTAAAGGAGACTGATTTCATGCAAACTGTCAAGGAATGTTGGAACCAACCAGTTAAAGGATCACCATTCTATATTTGGGAGGAAAAGCTCAGAAGGGTGAAAGGAGATCTAAAAAGATGGGCCAAAACGTTGTCCAATCTAGTCACAGAAAGGAAAACCATCAAAGCTGCTCTTGTTTCTCAACAAAATGGAATGGAGAACGCAATGCTCACAAAGGATTTATTAGATCAAGAAATCCAGTTGCAACAGTGGTACCACAAAGCCTGCTTAGCTGAAGAAGAGTATTGGAGATTGAAATCCTGGAACCTCTGGCTTAAAGTAGGGGATAGGAACACTGCTTATTTTCAAAAACAAGCCCAGGCAAGGAAATGTTTCAACACCATCTCAGAGATTAAAGAAGAGGGAGACATCCATAAGGATTTTGATCACATAAAGAAAGCAACCTTTGCTCATTTCCAAAACTTATATAGTGAAGACAAGGATCCAAGCCACTATCCAGATCTGTTAGATAATATACCCACTGTAATTTCTCAGCGAATTAATAAATCTCTTGAGGCCAAAGCCACTAAAGATGAAGTGAAAAAGGCTCTCTTCGATATGGACCCGGATAAGGCACCTCGGCCGGACGGTTTCTCTGCTAGATTCCTTCAAGCTTGCTGGCCGATTGTTGAAAAAGACCTTCACAAAATGGTACAAAAATCCCAAAATACTCAGAAAATAGGAGGCAGTACTAATTCTGCGTTTTTAGCACTCATCCCCAAGGAAAAAGGTGCCAATAACGTCAGCATATTCCGGCCGATTTCCCTATGTAATACAGGATACAAATTAATCACCAAAGTAATTGAAAATAGACTGAAGTTCATTCTCCCTAATATAATTCCAGAGAATCAAGGAGGCTTCATCCAAGGCAGGCAGATCGTGGACAACTTTTCACTGGTTCAAGAGGCAATTCACTCAAGTCTCCTTCGAAAAGAGCAAGGTATGGTGATTAAACTTGATTTAGAAAATGATTTTGATCGATTAAATCATAGCTTTCTCTTAAATGTTATGTGTAATTTTGGTTTTGGAGCAAATTTCATTAAATGGATTAGGGCATGCATCTCAGAGCCATGGATTGCTCCTCTTGTTAATGGAAGAGCCACAGGCTTTTTTAAAGCATCGAGAGGACTTAGGCAGGGGTGTTCCCTATCCCCCCTTCTCTTTGTCATCCAAGCCTCAACCCTTAGCTTCCTGCTTGACAAAAAGTTACAAGACCAAGAAATCAATGGATTGTGTATTGCAAGAGGGATCAAAAATATTAATCATGCTTTGTTTGCGGATGACACCTTGCTGTTGGGTCCTGCCTCTATTTCCTCTTCCACTAAATTCAAAGTGGTTCTGGATGATTTCAGTGAAGCTTCAGGATTCGTTGTTAACAAGAGAAAATGCCATATTTTCAGTTGGAATACTATGCCTAAACTGTTATCTGCCATCTCCAGATGCTTGGGCTTTGAAGCTTCCACCTCTTGGTCTTCCTTTAAATACCTGGGCCTCCCAATAACTCACAAGAGACCTACAAGCAAAGAATGGCTCCCGCAGCTGGAAAAATTCAAGGCAAAGATTCAAGCTTGGGCATATTCCTGGCTGAATACTGCTGGCAAAACAATCTTAATTAAATCAGTTCTCACCAGCTTGCCTCTATTTCAATTCTCTGGGCTTCTCACTCCGACATCCATTCTAAAAAAAATGGATGAATACATAAGGAGATTCTTCTGGAAGGGAGGGAAACAGAATGAAAAAAAGATCCCTCTTATTAGCTGGGATATCATCTCCAAGACGTTGTGGGAAGGTGGCCTAAATTTCAAAAATCTTTGTCAATAGAATGTGGCAATGGCTGCAAAAATCATTTGGAGGATCGTTGCGCCCAATCCTGGCTGGGCCCAAAAGGTGCTTTGGAAAAAATATTTCAGAGGTCCAAGATCCAGATGCTTAGAAAATGTGATCCATCTGCCAAACTCGTCATTCCTCAAAATTTATGACAGAGATGCATCTCTCATCACCGCCCATTCTTTCTGGATACCAGGAAACGGAAAAAAAATCAACATCTGGTCGGACAGAATCATGAATAAGGAACCAATAGAAGTCAGAACCTCCATTAATTCGTTGCGCTGCTGGATGGACAGAGAAGGACTGAGAATGCTGTGGGATATCTCATGCTGGAACGATTCGATATGGGCAGGCTGGAAACGTTTAAAGGTGCCGGATAACCTGAATTCCGAGTGGATCATGCTGCGCGACTCCCTTCACGGTATGGCGCCCACGCACTCGAGGAAAAGAGATGCGATGGGCTGGGGGCCAAAAGCCAAAGGGTACACATCTCCTTGGGGTATGCTAAACTGAACGAGAGACCGTACGTTCCCCCTGATCCAGCCCCTTGGCAAGGTATCTGGCGACTGTCTTCATGGCCTAAGGTTGATTTCTTTGCCTAGGTTTACTGTCAGGGCAAAATCTTAACTTATGACAAACTGCAGAAGAAAGGTTTCCATGGCCCATCCATCTGCTCACTGTGCAATGAAAACGCTGAGACAACAGTTCACCTAATTCTAGAATGTAGCTTCTCCAGGCAGATCTGGTCCTTCTTTACTCATGATCTGGATCCTAACTTCACTATTCCTTGCTCCACTTCTGAACTCTTCTTTAAATGGACTAACAGATATCTAGGTTCACCTCCTAAAAACCTGATAATTAAAGCGGCATGGGATGTTCTCCCAAAGATTATCTGTTGGAAGCTATGGATAGAGCGTAACAGAAGAATTTTTAGAAACACAAAACAGAGCCACAAAGTCTTAAAAGCCAAGATCAAATGCCACATAAAGGAGTGCTTGACTGATATAAAAGACGACTCCAATCTTAGTCAACAAGACATTGCATGGGGATCAACTCTAGAACTTCAATTTCATCCAATAGTCAGAAAAGCCCCCACAATCAAAGAATGGAAAATTAGGAAACCTGAGAATGACTTTCAAGATTGGCTTAAATCGCAAGCAAGGCACTCCCTATTCTTTGATGGAGCAGCAAAGGGAAATCCGGGCAAAGCTGGTGCAGGAGGTGTTGTTCTAAATCAAACAGGGGAAAAAATTCTCTCCTACACTTGGGGACTTGGATATTCTACCAGCATTCAAGCTGAGGCCTTGGCTCTCCTTCAAGGACTCAAGACCCTTAAAGATATGGACATAAATGAAGCAATTGTTATAGGCGATTCTTAGGTCATTATAAACGCAATGGTTTCCAATACTCACAACTAAAAGGCAGACATCGAAGCCAATAAAGCTGCCCTACTCTCTGCCGGGGTCAAACTGAAAGAGGAAGAAGAATCATGGGAACCCATTCCATAAATAGATTGCTGCCATGTTCTACTGTCTGTTATTAAACAAATTTGTTTGTATCTTCAAGTGGGGGAAAATCTCTGAAATCAACTCATTGGGTGTCTATCCAAGGAAGAAATCTGCAAGCTTCAGCAGCATCCTTAGCAGAGAAATGCATCAGGACAAAGAAGCTCATAATGTAACCAGAGTTTCGGCATTCAGCCCAAGACTAATATAAAAGCTCCATAACCATTTCTGTAAAAAAAAAAAATATTCCCCCCACCTCCGACCATATGTGCAAATATAAAAATGTTTTACCTTTACAGGCTACATGGATTGAATGCCATTTTCTACAATTAATTATGTATATAAATATAACATCAAACCAAGATCGATTAGGCTAGTTTAATTTCCCCCTTAAATAGGTTTTATTATTAAAACTATGGGTCAATACAATGGGCCATTTTATTATTATTTAATGTTTATGGGGTTATTTTTATTTTATGTTCACCTAGTTAAAATGTTATGTTACACATTTTTGGCATCCCACATGAATTAAATCTCACGTCAATGAAGAAGTGACATATATCCCTCACACTAAAAAGTTTTGAATTATTGTTATTAATTTTTTTAAAGTAATGTTACACACAACATCTCTGGCATATACATATATTAGCTGACACACACATGTATATTAATTTTTTTTAATGTAACCTTATGTGACAACATTTCACTCATGCACTGGGGTGGGCTGTAGAGTGCTCTTGGCCCAATTATAAATATTTCTATTCTTTTATTTTCTTAACGTATCTAGTGGAATTGAAAACTAGGGTGGGTTTGTATTCACATGACACGAGTTCACCCAATTATAAATATTTCTATTCTTTTATTTTCTTAACGTATCTAGTGGAATTGGCAACTAGGGTGGGTTTGTATTCACATGACATGAGGTCAATCTCACTCATGCACTACCCTGTAGAGTGCTCTTGGTGCAATTATAAATATTTCTCTTCTTTTATTTTCTTAATGTATTTAGTGGAATTGACAACTAGGGTGGGTTTGTATTCACATGACACGAGATCAATTCTGAATAGATACCTTTTTAATAAGGGATATGTATGGTTTTATCAATAATATTTTTAATAAGGGATGCTTGTAGATTAGTTAGTAGTGAAGTTTTAGTACAAAGGCATTGTTTTGGTATTCAAATTATTATATCAAAGACATTAGATTTCTAAAGTAATAAAGTTGGGGAATATTCATTGCTATAACTAAAAAAATATATATATTTCTCTCAATTAATGATATTTTGTTTGATGAAGGTTCAAAGGGTAGTAACAAAAATTAGATACTTGAATTAATGACAAAAGTACCAAAGATAATGATTGAAAGGATTAAGTGCAATGACATGAAATTATGCATTACTTATCATTTCATTTGGGAGTTATTACCTTTGTGGTAGTCAACATTGAATTGAAATGGTAGCCGCTCTACCATGTTAGGCATAAAGCCTTCAAAGTGTTATTGGAAATGATATGGATGGTTAGAAACTTAATGATTTGATTTCATGATAAAATTATTGGAAAAGGATGTTCTGATGGCTCTCCATACACTTAATGAGGATGATAATCATATAGTAACTAGCAAGAATCACTATTGAATGATAATTGTATAATAAATAGCAAGAATCACTAACTAGCAAGAATGACCACATTGAAATTGAAATAGAGGATGCATGAATTGGGAGTTTGGAAGTAAGAGAAGCCTCTTTCATACTTGGGTACAATATTAGGTTGGTTTTGAGGGCAAAGCCCTATTGAGAGGTAGAGAATTGTAACACCATGTTTGTGTAGGTGACGTGCAATTTTTTTTATTTGTTTGCAATAGTAGAATTTTCCTAAATGGCCAGCTGTTGACAAATTGCACTTTGGTAATAGGTGATGTGATCCCCTTTAATAACCATGACCAAAGTGCTGGCCAACCTTTGGCTGAATTTTGAGTTCTTTGGACTCCTCTTCTATAATGATTCCTTGTTAGAAATGTACTTACTAGTCGATGTTTGATTGAATGATTAGATACCTTATGTGTGTGTATCCTTGATGGATGATGCCAGGTAATGTTTATTTGATATGATGTTATCCATGATGTGTTGGTGTTTTAGTTTGACTAATAGAATATGTCCCAAACTCACAATCCCTTCATGCTTGCCTCCACAAATGATTATGACAAACCTATTTACACCTATGTGATTGTCCAAATTATGATGAACACTGACATTTTTTTAATGGAAACATTAAATGTTCTTGATAATGACTATGAAGCATTGTTAAATATTCGATGATGATTAGCGTGATTAGTCCTTAATGGTATGGCAAGGTCAAATGTATACTTATTATCCAATGCACTTATTGATATTTTGATGCTATGCATATCGATGATAATATATCATATTCTTGATGAATGGTTGGGTAGTTTTGATAACCCTTAATTGATATTAATATTATTTGTTGTCATGATGTGATTCACCGTCATATGATTCCTACATATGTGGATGCATTATTAAAGAGATATTCCATTGTGATTATATGTTGATGTCTAATTAGGATATGGCTTATGTGGATACCCTTAGACTAGGAAGATATTTTACAATATATATGCGAGTGTTAGATACCTTGTTGTTGGAGTGATTTCATATTATGATTGATGATGTGTATATGTGATTAGATGCATTTCTATTATCATGATTATTGCTATGATTGAGTGGATACCTTTCCTACAATATAGTTTAGGATGCACATACATGTTTGATGACTTGATATGACATATATTTGTATTGGGTGTTTTTTCCACTTAACATGGTTTAGAATATGATTTATGATCTATATTTGGTTAATGAAATACTTTTCATGTGATGGATTACGATAATGGCGTTGAATATTCTTGGATGGACTAGTTGTAGGTTAAGACTTTGGTTGATAGTGGGAAATACTTTCAAGAGAACAACTATTGTTCAAATAAGGACGTTACAATGATGGTGTTGCATAGTCTTGGAAGGAATAGCTATAGGTTGAAATTTTGGTTGATAGTGGGGAAATAAATTCAAGAGAAGGGTTATTGTTTAAATAAGGATGACTATTTGATCATAGTGTCGAGAAATCTTTAGAAATGGGAAAGGACTTGTGAAAAATGACCTTCAAAGCTAGCTTGGGTAGAAAAGTATAAGGGGATGGGCCCATAATTCATTATTAAGCCCAAATTCGCCCTTGCTTGAGTAATGGGAAGGAAAAGAGACAAAATTTGGGGAACTGCTACATTACGATGGATTATGTTAGGGTCCCACCCTAACCCCCTTATTTATGTAATGGGATCACGTCATAGTCAAGATTCAATAAAGCCCATATTAATAATTGTAAGTGGTTAATCCGCAATTAATAACGAAACCACAGTTAGTTGCAAATGGGCCGT
>APFE030464571.1:0-30410 GCA_000404065.3 Pinus taeda | reverse complement strand
GTTAAATGCGTTCAAATGCTCTATCACCGAGTCTCCATCTTTCATCCTCAAGTTACATAGCTTTTTTCGTAGGAACAATTTATTCACCAGAGACTTAGATTGGTACAAAGTCCCTAACTTGTCCCACAAAGCCTTCGCTGTAGCTTTCCCTGATACATTCAGCAACACTGAATCTGAGACACACAATCGTATTGTGCTCTTTGCCTTCTGATCCAACTTCTTCCATTCTTCATCAGGCACTCCCATTGGTTTAGTATCTGGATCTACCGCGATCCACTGATTTTTATCCACCAACAGATCCTCCATCTTGAGTTTCCACAACTCAAAACTCTGACCGTTAAATTTCTCGATCTCTGTCTTTCCACTACTCGCCATCTTCTTTCACCACTAGAATCGATCTCGCAGATCTCCCACTGAATAGGGTCTACCACAGGCTCAAGCGAGACCGCTCAGCAACAAAGGCGTCCTCTTGAAGCCAAAACTGCTATGATACCAAATGTAGGTTTTAACCCCGTACATAAATTACCTGCATACGAATTCTAAAACATAGAAAATAAACATTGCGAGAGCATAACACATAAAACACATATACACAGAGATTTCCCCTGGATCCCAAAACTAGGACTACCAGCTTGATTTTTCATTATTTTCCTTTCAATGTTATAATACATATTTATGCATGCCGAAGCATCCAATACCATGGACCGAAAACTATCGCATCCAAAAAACATGTACGAAAATCATGCACAAAACCGTAGGTGGGTCTGCTCAACCTAACATAGGGTCCAAAACCAAAATTTTATGGGGCGTTGCCCCGAACCCCATAAAGTGGGGTTACGGGTACACTTCAAACCCCATGTGGACCCCCCCGATACACAGTTGGCACAACGAAGGGGGGATCTGTCCCCCCTCTAACTCCCCGGTTAACTACGTGGGCTAGCTGTGGAAAGAATATAACACAACTCAACAAAATGACTGCCTGAATATTCCTGATAACAACCCATTTCTCAGCCTGTTGTGCTCCCATAACATGTTCTAGGGATTGTTTAAGTTCCAAAACCTGTGCTCGAGTGAGGTCCTCGTCCAAGAAAATCCTGTTGGGAAGAGAAAACAACTTCCACTTAGCCCTGAGGGTGTGGAGTCGATCAGATGCAGTCGAGAACCAAGGAAGAGAGTGGAGTCGTAGCCTAGCTAGGCTCTCTCTAGAGCTATATCGAGGAGGCTAAGGGTATCCTAAAGGAACCTAGCCCCCACTTCCATAAGATTCGAAGAGGGATGAGGTAAGGAGAGACCTTTCACCTTGAGATTCAATTCTCTTGCTTGTTTGGTGCGTTCTTCCACCACCTCCTCAATTACTGCAAGAGGGGCAGGAGTTTTAGTTTTATCTTCCCCTCAAACCACATGTGCCCAAGAATTGCTGTGTGTCTTTGTTTCTTGTTTGAAGGTGGCCTGTTGGGATTTTATTTCTTCTTGCTTTCTTTTAAACTTCCTCTTAAACTTCCAATTTGGAGTTGTATTCATGGACGTGCATCCTCCAATACTCCACCCGAAGTGGTAAGACTCTTGTCTCAGGTAAAGTTTAATGGTAAGGGAAATTCCTCTGCTTTCAACCATGCCTTTCAATTTCTTCAAAATATTTCAAATTACAATTTTCAAGGAATTGATGAAGGCATTTTATGTAGGATTTTTACTCTCACATTTGCGGCAAAAGCCAGAAGCTGGTGCAAAACTCTTCCAGTTGCCTCAATCCACAACTGTGATCAATTTGTTACAATTTTCATTGCTAAATTTGACGACTACGATTATGAACAGGTATGTGAAAAAATTGAATATCTACGTAGGTTTGAAAATGAGTCTGTTAATGATTTTAATATTCGATTTCATTTGAATTACTTAAGATTTAAAGACAAAGACAAACCTACGAAGGAAGAATCATTAGATTGGTTTGAATACGTTTGTTCTCTGCCTCCCATTCCCGATCCATATGAAATTAGTTCAAGTTTTGTTTCATCCCCTTCCAACATAAATGAAAATCCCAACACGGATGTGCAAATAAATGGTGATGAAGCGGTTTCACAAAGCTTGGAAAAAATTTCTATTCAAATGCAAGAAGACAACAATAGAAATTTTGGGGAAAAAGCCGCCTTGAAATCTGAAAACTACTTTGAAGTAAATTCAGAAAATCAAATGCAAACTGCTGTACAAATTTCTGAATTTCTCCATGATGAACAAATGCCGAAATCAGAGCAGCAAAGCAGTGTTCTTCAAGAAAGCATATGCACGCAAATGAATGATCTGCAATCTGTAAATTACAATGAGCATAATGCACAAGAGCTCTCAAACAGAGACAGTTTTAAATGCATTGTTTCAGGTTCACACTTTTCCCTTTATCCCGATATTTTCAATGATGGTAATATTTTTCCTCTTCGTATTAATGATATTTCAGAATTTAAAGAGGCTGATCTAAATGAATTACCATTAAATTTTGATCAAGATAGAGAAGCAATTAGTGATCATTCTTTTGTCATTAAAAAACATGATTTTCTTGTCCTTCCTTGTTTCGATATATTGGATGAGATTGAAGGGAATTATAAAGAATATGGTGAAGTCATTTATGATAATTACTCTGACATTGAGGATGTTGATTTCTATTCCTCTCAAGAGAATCCTCATGAGAAAATTCAAATAACATCTGAAAATGAGGAACGTTTCAATTTAAGAATTATCCCAACTAATCCTCATTTGAGAGTAGCTAATTATCTTCATGATTTCACCATTCAAGAAAACATTACAATTTATGATTCATATGAGGATCAAACTCCCATTCCTACTCATAATCATAATTCGTTTTCTAATTCACAAGTTGGAATTCAAAATTATTCAAATTCCATAATTGTGGCCATTCCTTGTGAAAATGAAATCGTTTCAAATTAATCCCAATTGTGCTGTAACATTAGTTGTAAAAATAGTGATTTCATTTTAGTTTTTCTTTCACAGCTATTTTGTTTAAAATTAAATTTATTTTCTGATTTTATTTTGCAATTTTTTCACACTTTTTGCTGGCATATTGAACACCTTACTATCAAACACTCAATTGATGCATTTCCCAATTGGGAAATCGAAGTGTCATATTATAATCATGAGTATCAAAAGATATTAATATTCCAATTTAAATCAATGCTAATGTTTCATCAAAAGCTTCTATCTTTTCAAAGCCAATGTCAACAAGAGAGTGTATTTTTGCAATCTGGCCAGCTATTCAATTCAATTAATAATTTTCCATGTCATTTGACAGACTTCCATTCATTTTTCATTGACTCATTTGAAGATTATTTGGAAGTTTTTCCTTCAAGGAAAATTGTCAATGATTTAACATTTGCACATAATACTAACAATTCTTTCCAAGCCTTTGAATTTGAAAATTCATATCCACAATTCGGCCTGTTATCTCTTCCCTTGAACATTTCCCCATCCTTAATGGAAATCCATCCAGATTTTTGCGATCCAATTGGTATCGAATTGGAAAGGAAATTTCATGAGAAAGAGATTTTAATTAAGTTGCTAACAATAACTGTACATTCTTATTTCAGATTTATTTTTCTTAGTTTAATTAGATTTTTATTCTTATTACTAACATTTGAACTGTACATAAACGAGGGAATAAAAATGAGAGAATGGTTACACTGGAAATATGACTATACCTAGTCATTTTCATGTATATGGTTAGAATAGGAGTAGAATTAATTTAGTTAGCTTGTTTTATGTAGTTAATTTATTTGCACGAGTTCTGTAGATTAAAAAATAAAACAAAGCAATCAGCCATTCTTATACATGTTTAGTGAAAACATTTTTCCCTATCAGAAAATTTCAATTCTTGCTTTCTTTTAAATTTCTTACAACAATACCTCTGCTCTGCCTATTTTGAATAATGTCTTGATCAAATTCAATTAAAGTTGCACTTGGTATTGATTGCCTCAAAGCCACTTTTCTTCATTTCGAGATTTCCTTCTAAAATTTTCTTTCGAAAGTTCTATGGTAAGGAGTTGAGGATATAAAAGCTTCAAGATCTCATTATCCATGAGATGTATGATTGACTATGATAAGCCTAATTCTAATTCAATCATTATCATTCAATCTAACCTATCACGACAATCATATGAAGTTCATATTATATTCCTCCAAATTTGTCAAAAAACTGATCTTAAGGATGACCATTTTGCCGAGTGCACACATTTAAATCTGTTTTGATATTTTTCTACAATTAGTGGCTTAATCTCATTCTAATCTTTAGTTTATTATCTGATGCTGTAAAAACGCATCATGTCTATTTACTAAAGGCATTATTAAAAAGCCACTATAACAATACAGATTTTTCTCAAGATTAATTCAGAATGAGCAGAGGTAATAAATCGTTACTTCAATTCGAAAGGGAAGCATAGTTTCATATTTATTTCTGAGAAATATTATATTCCATGAACATGAATGATTGATTTCATTCAGGCTGATTGCACACTTAGATTTAGAATAAATGATGAGATGATTTTGAACAAAGTCAAAATTTTGATAAATCAAAGGAAGAATTTGAAGATTCATAAGGTAAAATTTGCAGACAATTTCCTTCCAGGTATGTATTTGCAAGCTCGTTCTCATCTCTTATTAGTTTCTCTTTTACTTAGTTTATTTTTTATTCGTGTTCTGTTTTATTTGCAGGTTTTCATTTTGTTTTCAAAACCTGAAATAAGCAGTAAACCCATTTCAAATTTGCAATAGGCTCAGGGAAATTTTATTTGTGATGCATTAGAATTTAAGCATTTTTAATTTTGCTTTTTTAGAAAACCCAATTGAAATTCCAGCGAATATCATAAAACCATTCGCATCATAAGATTTCATCGGAATTAGTTCTTAGCATTTCTTTGCTCATCAAAAACCTCCGATGTATTATCTTACTCATATTTCACATCGCATTTCACAAATCGGAGGTTTGCAAATGAAGTATACTTCCATAATCAAATCGTTAATCTCCGATAAATCACATTACCGATATTGCGAGGACCACATAATTCCGGACCCGATATGAAATTCAAATCAAAGTCATAAAATTATCACGTCCGTTTACTCGCAATAATGGTAAGAGCATAACTTTTAAGAGGCTGATGTTTCGGATCCGATATGTTAATCAAATTTTCATCATAAAATTATCGGGTCCACTCTTCATCACATATCGGCATATTGAGAATTGTTAAATCATGCGAATAACATTGTCGATCGCGATCACCGATTAGTCACGTCATTCATCACATATCAGCATCACAACAATTATATTGTGTTACATCGGGAGATTAAGATTGCCGATCGCCGATTTACGTCATCCATCGCATCGCTGATATCGCAATCGCTTCCTTGCAGTTTTATTTATGGCCGATATCTTGGATCCGATATGTTATTAAAATCCCTTCATAAAAAGTTATCGGGTCCGCTCTTCATCGCATATCGACATTGCAAAAATACACTGTGTTACATCGGGTACCCAAAGTTTGCCGATTGCCGATGAGCTATGTCATCCATCGCATCGCCGATAGTGCAATCATTTCATCACATTTATTATGCTCACATCACTTCTCTGAATTTACAATGTACATTTGGCGATGTGGGAAGCACGATGCAATCGATTCTCTGATCTTCGATATAATATTTCTTTAATGATGTGATCGCTTCATTTCGTTGCACATGTTCTTATCGGCAATTTGCCATTGCAATCTCTGATGCAATAACTTCCAATGCATGCCTTTGCGCCATTAACATTTAATCGATATATCGCACGGCAACAAAAGTGAAGTCTTGCAAATTTAAATTCAAGAACGATGAAGAAACATGTTGTGTGAATCATCTGATGAGGCAATGTGTTAAAGCAAGCTTGGGTAACCACTATGGGAAAAAGGCAATTGATGACGAATTTGCAGGATACAAAAAATCATTTCAATTTCTCATACATTTTAGTTTTAAAATATATAATTCTATAATTAAAAATGGAATTCAAGACCTCTATCTTCATATTTAAATTTTACTATCTTGGATTTGGTCTTGATTCTGGACAATTTATCAAATCATGGAGTTTATATGAAACTTATAATATTTTGAGGAATAGTCATTACTGCAAATTCTCATTCTCATTTTTTATGCATTTGCTTTAATTTCAACTCCCTTGAACACTAAGCATTCTATTTTGACATTTTACTACTTGCTTTAGTTTAAATAAAATAAATAATGATTTTGGGTTATAGGATTTTGGTTAGTGTGACTTCTTCATGTTTTTAATGTTAATTAAAATAAGAAGTCAGTTAGTTTGGAGAAATTGACACCTTTCAGGTAAGATCAAAAAACAATTATCCAATGGTAAGATTCATATGCCCACTTTCATTAATTCCCATTTCATGACTCTAGTTTCAATTTTTGTTTTTAAATTATGCTGATATAAAACTCTGTTTTGCAGCGCTTCACAAAATTTTTCAATCTTCTGCCAAATTATATTTTCAAAGTCCATACTCTTCTACTGGCTTTATTTCAATGAGCAGCGATAATCTTCATCGAAACAGCTACACCAGGAAGTTTCTGAACCTTTAATCTGTTTCTTTAAGCATTCATTTTTTAAGAAAATGGTTAAAATGATGCTTGGAAACAAGAAGATTCATATTAGAGAGAAAGTATTCATTGTGGCTGAATTTTAATCGTTGCTGCTATCCAAAAAGCCTAAAGCATTTACAACCCTGCAAGGTATGATTTTTCTAAATACTCGACATAAGAAGAAATGGTTACATGATTATTTTCTTTCTCTTCATATTGTTGAGACATTGGTATAAGCATTCTTGTTTGAGTTTATCTTTTGAAACTTGGATTTTCTTTCATTTTTTATATTTCTTTATTTTAATTTCGTTTGCTGATTTCTTTTCTCACTTTAGTATAAAAATTCTTTTCCTTCAGATTTCAGCTTTGATTTTGGTGACTTTGCCGTGATTTATATGGAAGGCCTTTTTGTTACCTAACAACGGTCATGATACATGGAGAAAAATTGTTAATAGTCACCTATTAACTTTTTCTTAAATCTCTTAGTAAAGTTTGATTCTCTTATTATTAAAGTAGATATACTTAAGGAAGAGATTATCAATCAAGAGAAGTTGGCAAAGTATCATAAAATCTAAAAATTTCTTTTTTTCATCAAATTGTAATCATTTTGAGATTTCAAAATTTTATTAGGATCTTTCAAAGTTCTATTATCAGTCAAGAAAAGTTATTTATAACCAAGTAAAGACACTTTACAACAAAGCACCTTTAACTCTGAAATTGTCATTCTTAACTCTTAAGGAGTCAATGATTCTCCCTGTCCCAAGCATTAACAAGGGCAGAAGCATTACCAAGGGCAACAGAGGACATTATAATTCACTTTATTTTCCAAATTTTCGTGCGGTATGGCCTGCCCAGAGAAATAATTACAGATGGAGGGCCGCAATTTGTAGGCCATAAGATTGCTACTACACTAAACAATCATCACATTTTGCATAGAATTGCATCTCCATACCACCCGCAGGTAAATAGCCAAGTAGAAAGTACCAACAAAGTAATGGAGTCCATTCTGACAATGACAGTCGCCCCGAACAAATGCGATTAGGCTACCTCATTGCCAGAAGCCCTATGGGCATCGCATGACTTGGAGGAGTATCACAGGCTACTCCCCATACCAGCTAGTGTTGGCAAGGATCCTATCCTCCCCATATAATTTGAAATTTAGACATTGAGGATAGTCCAAGAAGTAGGGATGGATTTGAATGAAGCACAAATTAACAGATTACGACAAATAAATGAATTGGATGAAATTCGGCTACCATCTCTTCAATATACTACACTTATTCAACAACAAAGAGCAAAATGGCATGAAACCCTCATCAATAAAAAGATATTCCAAGAAGGTGACTCAGAACTTCTTATGATTCCAAGTTCCAGGATTTCCCAGGCAAACTCCAGACTAGATGGTTAGGTCCCTACGAGATAAAAGAGTTGAATTTTAATGGAACCCTTACATTAGTTTCCATTTATGGGTATGGTTACTCTTTTAAAGAAAATGGGCATCGGGTATGCCTCTACCAAAAATTGTTTACAAGCGAGTCCTTATACCAACATATACACGAAGATTCTACAATATGAATTCTCACTGAAGAAGACAACTCTTCGACAACACCAGTCCAGTAAAGAATTTATTTTTGAAACCTGTACATACAATTACTTTTCTGATTTGTTTCTATTCGATTGTATTTGCTTAGAACAGTACATATGATTGTTTGTCAGTTTTTTTTCTTTCTTTCCTTTACTATCCCCTATAGGGAATAGTTGTTTTTCCCTATAGGGAACAACACTTTTTTGTGTGCATTCCTATTTGTTGTTCCCTATAGGAAACAACTATTGTTCCCTATAGGGAAAAACACTTTTCATGTGAATTCTTCTTTCTTGTTCCTCTTAGGGAACAATTGTTGTTCCCTATAAGGAACAACACCTTTTCGTGTGCATTTTTCTTTGATATTCCTTATAGGGAACAACTATTGTTACCTATAGGGAACAACACTTTTTCATGTGCATTTTTCTTTGTTGTTCCCTATAGGGAACAACGACCATTCCCTGTAGGGAACAACACTTTTCGTGTGCATTTTTCTTTATTTTTCCTTATAGGGAATAACTTTTGTTCCCTATAGGTAACAAAACTTTTACATGTATTTTTCTTTGTTGTTCCCTATAGGGAAAAACAATTTTTGCATGTATTTTTCTTTGATGTTCCCTATAGGGAACAACACTTTTTGTGTGTATTTTTCTTTGTTTTTCCCTATAGGGAACAACTATTGTTCCCTATAGGGAACAACTGCTATTCCCTACAGGGAATAACACTTTTTGTGTGTGTTTTCGTTTGTTGTTCCCTTCAAGAAAAATCACCTTGTGAGTATTTTGGAGAACACCCTTTCTCCCCCTTCCATGGTCATTCTCAGCCCATCCCAGTTCACTCTTTATGATCCCCTTTATGTCATAAAAGTACAATACATATCTAAGGACAACAAGTATGGAGTCGACAAAAGCAGACAAATATCTTGAATATTATTATCGTTAACAAGATGACTTTATGATGATTGAAAAATAAAGGACACAATTATCTATATCACTTCACTATCCTCATTTCCACTATAAATGAAATTGATTGATTATCTTACCATTCTGGTTCTTTTGCATCTCGTATAATTCTCTCTATTTATTATCAATAAAATTATGGGTATATTTTTTTCTATTGATATGTTCAAACTTCTTCCACCATCCATACTATTAAGGAGTACTGAGCCACCCTCTCTATATTTAAAATGGGGAGTGCTTAATATATATAAAATTATAATATATATATATATATATATATATATATATATATATATATTTCACTAACAATTTTATGTTTTTCTTCCACAGATGGAGGATAAAGGGTCTCATCACTAGCTAGCCTACCATGATCATAAGGTAGGATCGAAGTGGCATTCCCACTATAGCCACCACACCAAGGATATGATCCAATGGATGCATCAAGAAACAAAGTCCTTGGAACAGGAAGTCTCATCACGAGCCGACCTGACCACTTTTGCTACTTCCCAGTGAATGGCAATGTTTTCATCTGGCTACCATGCCAACACATTGGTCTCTAATATGGGCATCATAATGCACTTCCCTAATTATAAATAGAGGACCATGGCTCCCAAGGGTTAGAAAGCAACGCTGTCGAGGCTATGGATTCCTGTAGGCAATAGAAGCTATGCTTATGTTATTGAAGTTTTATTTTGTACATCAACAATTATTACAATGCCTTCTTCTTAAGTTTCTATTTATTTCTATGGAGAGATTATTTCCTGAACTTACCTTGAGCCTTTGTGAATGAGTTAATCTTCTAAAATCAATCACAACATTTTCAAGTGGGATAACGATAGTAAAGTATCATCTCCTATGTATGCTATTCTTTTTCTTTAATGCATCACCTCACAACATCTTATCACTTATTAATAATTCTCGTTACATGCCTTGTTTTCATTGCTCTAATATCCTTTATGATCCTTTCATTAATATATGTAACTTTCCACTTTTATTACCCAATTCGTCACCCCTTCACTTCGTCGCCAGCAGGTCATCCTTTCATCCATTCGGTCATACGTGACCTATCGTTTCGAGAGGGGGCGAGGACCTCCAGTATACCCTTGCATGCTCTGTCATATTTTAATTTGATTTTGTAGAATAATATGAAATCCCATAATCATAGAGCGTGTGGCATTATAATAGTCCTCGATAATGCTATTTATGTTTATAAAGCATCACCTGATAGAGCCATTACAGCCATTTGTTATTCCATCTATTGGCTCTACTCATTGCAGTGCTTTCTCCACTACACTAATCGTTTGTAGAAGTCAAGCATCATGGGAGGAATAGTAGTGCACCAACAACCTTTAATATTGGGCATCTTTGATGAAGCTAGGGAAATTCTAGCTTGCGCAGGATGAATAACATATTTTACAATATTTTAACCCCCCAATGAGGAAATCGCCATTGAATTTTTACAGCATCTTCGGAATGGAAAATCCTTGGTAAGAGGTAGACAAATCATTGTAACATATGTTGTGATAGCAGAGGTGTTTGGGTTGTCGGCAAATGTACTAGTATGCGCTGACAAGCGATTAAGGTTGCATGGCGCTATGGAGATTTTTAAGGATGAAGGACAAGAGCTAATCAGGAAAGGTAAAGGAAGTCAACCATCTTCTCTTGAAAATCCATGCGTATAATTGTCACGAGTTGTCCAAAAATATATTACCCGTGATGGGTGTAGAGACGTGGTAAAGTCGCGCCAACTCAAACTTTTAGCAATTTTAAAACAAAAATGCTCAGTTAATTTGCCTGCACTGTTGAATTTGTTATTGCATGACACTCCCAAGAGGCTAAGATGGTCTCAACATCTAGAAGCAGTAGTTAGCCACCATTGTCTGATCAGGTTAATAGTTGGTCACAAACTTTCCCAGCAACAATCAACCTAGGATGATCTCATATTGGCCTTCGAAAGAGGTGAAAACCTACCAGTACCTAACCCTGTTCTAAAAATAAAAAGGATTGCCCTTTCAGGAAGTAAACCTCACAAAAACAGATGATCTACAACATTGAATTCAAAATAGGGAATGTCTGAAAATCCTCAAGGCAACGCTAGTCAACCCATAGAATTATCCAGCCCCGTAAATGTAAAACACTTGCAATGAGAGTCGGAAGGACAAGACAACCATGAACTAGAACCTGACGAAGGAACATGGTATTCTGATGATGAATGGAGAAACGAAGTAGGGCCTCCTCGAACACCAAATATGAGTTCTAAAGATGATATTTTGCATGATTTTGAGGCAGGGATAGGCAAGGTCCTAGCCAACATGAACACCTACATGTAGCCTGAAGAACCACTTAATCCTAACTTAGGAGAAACCAAATCTCCAAGGAATTCTAGCTATACCAAAATTTTGTCTTCCTCAAAAGATAAAAATTGTGAAGTGGAAACAGGCACAGAGGCTATTCAAGAATTAGAGGACCAATCTAGTGACATGCTCCTAGTGGAAAATAGTCATGAAGGTCTAGACATAGAAAACATAGTCCAAGAAGAGGAAGCTGAGATAGAGGTTATTCGGGAGTCTGATAATCAATATGGAGACATGGTCTTATTGGAACAAAGCCACGGTGAACAGCCAAGCTGTTACCTAGAATAGTGTTCACTCGGAGCTGCTATAATCACTAAGACTGGTAGCTATCTTAGAAACAAACAACTAAAGACTACTTTCACTTTCCTTTATGAAAAATAGGTACGAGTGGAACAAAGGGCACTAACCTTATTATTGCACTTGGTTCCTTGATTGATTCCTCTCTTTCATGATAGATCTTTGCCACTTCTTCTTCATATGTCTAGATTCAAAGAGCACCTGTCAAATCAAAGCAACATAATACTATTGAAGAACATAGATTTATATTCATAAATAACACAGGACCAGATATGTATTAACCACAAAAATGCATATACAATCAAACATACAAGAATGTGGAGGAAAACATGAATAGCTTTATTAATAACAAGAATAGCAAGAGGATTACAACCAATTATTCTGACCCAGCATCATCGTCCAGCAAGAAATCCCTTCTTCACCTCAATTGAAGCTTAGATCACCAAACACTATGAAGTTTCACCAAAAAACGAACAACACTTCTCTACAAGATACAAGCTTCCAGCCTCTGGATCTCTGTGATGAGGGATCCATATATAGATGATTGTATAGGGGTGATTCATCTTCTAGGGTTTGATTAGTGTCCTCTCTGTGATAGTTCTTGATTCCACTTGGAGATTGATGATCTCTTACTCATCCCTGGTCGAAAACAGAGAGGCAAGTGTCAGAGGGGAAGCTTCTAGAAGATTCTATGATCTTCCACCTCGCAAACAGTCTCTGCCATTTGTCCATTCTTGCCCATTGCACCCTACAGAGTGGCCATCCAATATGGATAACACCCTTTACACTAGGAAGGTGATATGCATCACACCCTCTGCACTGGGTATTCATTATGGTCTAGTTTTTACCATTTCTAAGCAGTTTTTAGTGGAGAACTTCTGGGAGATGATGTAATCAGACGACCTTGTTCCTTTAGGTAGCGAAGCAACACTTTTAGAGACTTAGGAGCCCTCATTTTATGGACATTTATGATTGGGGTTGCAGTGCACAAAAATGTCTATAACAGTTTCCCCCTAAAGCATGAGGTCGTTAATATTTTGATGTCGGGTGAAATGCTTTATCATGAAGATCCGAAGTTTTTTGGAGTTGGGAGGTGACCTCTAATAAGATACAATACAATAAATTATCTTCATAATATTTTTGATGATCTAGCTAAGGCGGGCATTCCCATGATCAACTTTATAAATTCATTTTCATGTACATAGGACAGACAATCGTCTGTGTAGCAGACTGATGATTCGGACTCATCATCCTTTGATTTGGATGATCATCTGTTTGGAAATGATGTAAATTTGATGTCTTTATATTCCTGAATATATCGCAGCCCGGATGGATGAAACTAGATCCGGGGTCTTCAACACTTGTTTGATCTTCACTCAAAGTACAAGTCGATCCATGTGAACAAATGTTCTGGAGTCGAACATGGAAAGACCTCGCCTGATTACCAACCAATGATGTGAGCTGTTAACATGCATGAGAGGAGTCACCAATAATGACAATGACCCTCAAAGTACTACAGTATAATTCGTGCGGTGTGAAAAAGTACTTGGCATTGAACACCACGCAAAATCTCTCGGTCGAAGGACATTAATGTAAAACTATCGCCAAAAGTGAGAAACTTGCCATTGAGGCATGCAAGCTTCAAAGTACTGAAAGGGGTGTTCCTAGGTCGAATTCTTGGATAATGAGCTGATGTTCACAAGAAGTGACCCGTCGTAGGAGGGGCTTAATGAATCCCACATCTATGACACGGAATGAAGCAAATGATTTTGGAGGTGAAAACAATCTGATGATAAAGGGTTCAGGGTGGGGGTCATGAAAGAATGGAGCGTGAATGTATTGCAACTGGTGAGACACGGGTGAATTCTCTAAGTGACTTCTCTTGAACATATCAGCAACACTGACGATGGATTGGTAGCATTAACAAAAAAGATGGATGGTGTGATGGACCAATGGTGATATGACCAGTGAACGAAACAACCCAACCCGACTTGGATGCAGAGAGAAAGTGTCATGTTCAAGAGCGTCTTGCTACCAATAAAGTTTTTCATGTTTTCTTCTGAATTTTCCCCATTCATTACTGACCGGTACCTATTTATTTTTGTCAAGCTTGAGGAGGATAACATATGCTTGTTATATAGTTCACCCTTCGGGAGAACCTGTCACTATATTTTAACGAGCCTAGGGATAGTGAAACTCGTTCTCATCCATTTGGACGAGTTTGTCACTATTCGGTTTTAACGAGTTTAATGACGAAGATAACTCGGTCCTTTTCAATTTTAGAGAGTATAAAAGGAATGGAAAGGAAACTCCAATGATTCTTTTTCTTCATATAATCCCTTAAGTCCGAAAAAGCATAAAATAATACGAAAGAGATGAATGTTCGGTAATTTTAACGAGTCGAACAAGACAAGCACTCGATATTTTTGTGTAATAATCCCTCAAGTCCAAAAAGATTAAAATATAGAAGAGGGATAGCACTTCCGATGAATTTAACGAGCCAGAGAGGCTAATTGCTTAGCAATATTTTCATATTTTATGAGTGAATTGAAAAGAGCTTAAAGGAGACTCGTTTTTCGAGGAACGAGTGATGATTTCGGGTAGTAGCTGATTTCAGGTAAGGTTTGGAATTTTCCAATCACGACAGTCTCACAACGATGGCTAATAGAATCACTCTTTGCAGATGTTCCTCGAAAGGGTAAACAATGAAATGGAGGCGAATGATCAGCTAAAGAACTGTGTGGAGGTGATGATGAGAACATGACCAAGGCTCAAAAGCTGATGATAATGCATTCACACTGGTTATTTACCAGAAAATTGGTTCATTTTTTAATGAGATTAAACTCTGGGGGAAACATTTGCTCATTACTTATGTTTATTTTTTAACGAACTTTAATTCCACGTTAAAACTGCTCATGCCAGTCATATAATAAGGATATCTCATCTAAGATGCCATTTTTTGTGGGGCTTGCACCTTTTAAAGCTTTGCCCCAGATCCTTTCTTTATGCAAGCTAGGATCACTTTTCGCTTGCATGCAAAAATATTTCCATGCCCCCAGGTATAGTGAAAAATTCCCAGGTTACCATATGAAAGCTCTCCATTCGTTTCACAAACAAAATGCTTCCTTGGCGATGTCTACCAAGATAGACAAAGGTGAGTGGCGCAGTCACCTCCACTCACATAACTTTGACGAGGGAATCTTATTCCGGTCTAATACCCTTTTTCTAAATGGGAAGGTGTGTCAGACTAGTCATATATCCCCCATGGAAACCTACTCTATACCCAAGGTTTTCCTGCCTAAACGGACCAGGGTGCATGCCCACTGGGTTTCAGTCATATCCTCCTGAATCACTCACGCTCATCAGGTGGACGGACTAGAGATCGATGAGAGATTCCTTGCATGAAAAGAACATTTAGGGATGGCATTTGACTATTTGATATGTGTGAACCGGGGAATGACAATTGGTCTATGAGCTTGAGCACTCTGCCTTCATGCGGAAAGCACATTACTCTAAAGAGTGAGGAGATGACGGCTCCCATGCAATAAATATAGTCACGCCCAAGGAGTAGATTATAATCCAGGGGTCCATGGACTACCATCACGTTCATGTGAATAGTTTTCCTTCTCAAAGTAATGGGCACAATGGGAAGGATCCCTAATGGTTGACTGATTCCTTTGTCAAAGCCTGTCAGATTTCTCATTTCAGGCAAAAGCAATGGCGAATGAAGCACTTTCCAAGAAGTTGAGGAAAGGATACTCACAAAAGCCCCTTCATCTATGATGGTACCAACCATGACCATTATATAAGCTTGTACAATGATTCTGAATGGTACACTAGCTGGTACATGGGGTCTGCCCAGTAGATTCCAATCGAAGGAAATGACTAGGTTGCTTGGAGCTGGGACCAAATAGATGGCCAGATATGACTCTAATGAACTTCCTTCCTATGGTAAAGGAATGGGTAGACTGCCCCCAAGTTCATTGGAGTTTTTGTTTACGAAAAGAATTTGAATGGTGTTGTTCTCTTTCTCTCCAGTGACGGTATCATTCGAAGATGAACCTTCTGAAGGCAAGACCGGGTTAACTGCCACCTCGAACTTTTGACTTTCATCTGGTATGGATTCAGAGGATTCATTTTCAATGATAGACGTTTTGGCCGACCACAATGGCATGCCAGCTAGATTTTCAACCAATGGTGGACTTGGCAAGAGTTTCTTATATCCAGGAGGGAGCCGTAGCGGTGAAGCAAGACGGTCATCCAAAACTCTTTTAGCATAATCTAGGAAGGTACAACGGTTGACGGCGTGATCGCCTTCATACAATTTACAAGGAAATTTGTGATTCCTTTTTTGTCTAGATACTTCACTTTCACTGGTTGATGGTGTGCTTTCAACATGATTATCAGAGGTTGACGACACCAGATTGTGCAAACGAGGTGACCAATCCCTTAAGATCTGTGGGATGCAAGGACAATCTCGATGATAGTGGTCTCCTTCACAAATGACATATGGAGATTTAGGTTTAGACGGTGCGGTGTGAGGATTTTTGCTAGAGGACGCATGGTTGCCCCTTTTCTTTTTTCTCTTTCCGCTTCTTCTTCTTCTCAGTTACTTAATCTTTAGCTTTACCAGCTTCATCAAGCAAAGAGGACGAAGGAGAGGGAGAAACAGATGAAGTAGAAGGCTCGGGGGTAACTCTAGTATCATCTAGTTGTTGACTTGACTGTTCAGGAATTACGGTATTCTGAACGATAGAGGTAGAGAAGAGCCATACGGGCAAACCAATCGTCAACCTTGGAAGTGACAATGTGGCCATATGGGGTGCACCAACATCTCCCCAACAGGAGAAAGGACTAGGATTTCTTCCAAGGGGAAATCCTTGGTTGGTAGACTCAATTTTTCTCAACCTGAAGACCAATGAGGGAACTTGTGATGTTATTCCGATTAAAATAAATTTTAGACGCTTTGACACAACTTGTTTTTTCAATTTTATAGATTCGACTAAAAACAAAAGATGACTCTAGTCAACTTCGATTTTTAATGAGCCTGAAGTGACAAGTGCTCAGATGGACCTTTTATTTTCAGGAGTTTGAAAAGGAACTAAAGAGACTTATCTGGAAATCTAGGCAGAGGGGATTACCAAACCAATCGCAAAACTACAGAATACTTTTTACGGTACGGCAGTCAATCTTCCCAAATGTTGTGTTCAGTGCATTGTGATCGATAGGGTGGCATACACAGCTTCCTAAGCATAAAGGATATAGCCTATGGTGATCTCCCAATATATACTCGACGGTATGTGGGAGCACAAGTCCGTACTGGCACTTGTCATCTCAGCGTGGAGGAATCACCCCACCAACAGTGGAAACAACAGTTACCAGGTTTTACGACGCTAGAATAGTCTCTAGCCTAGACTTCTAGATGTTATGTGTTAGGTTCCAAAGTGTTTTTAGATTCATTAAATTTATTTTATAGTTGATATTGTTTAAAAATTTTCCTTTCAGTTTCACCGCGTGATGTGTATACAATTCCTAAAATGAAATCTAAGATGATAAACAACTGTTTAATCTTCATTTGGCAATGAAAATCCTAGCTACTAACGAAAGAAAATTGAGAATCTTTCAACAAAGAGCATAGAGCACACACTAAATGCACTGTCCTAAATCAAGCCAAGCAGTCTAAATGCAAATGCACATGCATGTATTTTTTTTCAGCCTTCTTAATGTATAAATGACGATAAGAAAGCGAAGTGCAAATATGAGTTATTTTCAAAGCGACAATACTTAACAAATTTCTTTTCAAAATGAAGTGAAGATAAGGGCGACACTTTGTCATTTCGAAATGAAAATTGTTTTTCGACACTTTAAAAACTACTAATTAAAATAATATACAAGAGTAACAGTACAATCTTCTATCAAGAACAATGGGATTCTGTTCTATGACTGAAAATGACACTTACGACACTTTCAGATTAAGAAACGACAGTTCGACTGTGCTACTTCTATGCAAAAGAGAACTGAAAATGGCGCACAATACATAAAAACACTTACAGTTATTTTCACAATAAAGGCATAATGATGGAAGAGAAGGGGGTTTTCACAAAGATATACTGACCACAGACAGCAAAACTCCTTAATAAAAATGAAAAGAGTGAAGAAAAACCAAAGTCTAAAGGTAAAATTAACCATCCCTGACCATCACACCTGTCACATAGGGAATCCAGTATGCATCTCACCCACTGCACATGGGAAGTGTGATGCATACATACTGCCTTGAAGGGAGGGTTCGATGGTGCTAGCGTGAGACTTTTAACCAGTCTTTGCTCACAATTTGCAATTCAAATCAGGGATTTAGGCCGAGTAAGTGATTTTTAGTAAATGTAAATCATAGGGGTTGATCTAAGGAGGTTACTAGAGCCACCACTTAGGGCAATTAGAAAATTTGCAGATCGATTGTTCAATTTATAAACAAAACCCAGAGATAGACTGAAGTAGCATTGATCTACTTTGCAATTGTATAACAAATGCAGTTCGAAGGCTAGATGGCTTGAATTCAAGCTCCGCCTATAAGTTTATAAAAAAAACAAAGATAGACTAACAAACAATCTATTCGCTCCCCAACGAAGTCACCATTTTGTTACTGGAAATAGTTTCCACTCAGAGCTGCTATTCCCACCAAGGATGGTAGCTATCTTAGAAACAAACAAGTAAAGACTACTTTCACATTCCTTTATGAAAAATAGATAACAGTGGAACAAAGGGCACCAACCTTAGTCTTGCACTTGGTTCCTTGCTCGATTCCTCTCCTTTCTGATAGATCTTTGTTGCTTCTTCTTCATCTGCCCAGCTTCAAAGAGCGCCTGTGGAATCAAAGCAGCATAATACTATCGAAGAACAGAAATCTATATTCATAAATAACACAGGACCAGATATGTATTAACAACACAAATGCATATACAATCAAACATAAAAGAATGTGGAGGAAAACTTGAATAGCTTTATTAATATCAAGAAGAGCAAGAGGATTACAACCAATTGTTCTGACCCAGCATCATCCTCTAGCAAGAAAGCCCTTCTTCACCTCATGTAAAGCTTAGATCACCCAACACTATGAAGTTTCACCAGAAAACCAACAACACTTCTCTACAAGATACAGTTCTAGCCTCTGGATCCTAGATGAGGGATCAGATATAGATGAATGTAGGGGTGATCACTTTGGGGTTTGATAGTGGTCCTCTCTCTGATAGTTCTTGATTCCACTTGGAGATTGATGATCTCTTACTCATCCCTAGTCGAAAACAGAGAGGCAAGTGTTAGAGGGGAAGCTTCTGGAAGATTCTATGATCTTCCACGTCGCAAATTGTCTCTCCCATTTCTCAATTATCACCCATCACACCCTACAGAGGGGCCATCCCATATGCATTGCACCCTTCACACCGGGAAGGTGATATGCGTCACACCCTCTGCACTAGGTACTCCGTATGGTCCATTTTTGACCATTTTTGAGCAGTTTTTAGTGGAGAACTTCTGGGAAATGATGTAATTAGCTGTCCTTGTTCCTTTAGGTAGTGAAGCAACACTTTTAGGGGCTTAGGAGCCCTTAGTTTATGGACATTTATGATTTGGGGTGCAGTGCCCAAAAATGTTTATAACACAGGCTCTTTAGAGACATAAGCTATTAATGAAACCATTAGTAGACCAGTTAATCCTCAGAAAAGGTACAGAGATAGAAAAAAATTGATGAAGCTAAGAAAAGAACACCAGAAGCTTCATAAGACAGTCAAGAGGCTCTGAAGAAAAATAAAATAAATCACAATGGGAAAGGTTCCGAACAATACCCCTAATATAGTAAATGTGGCAGTGCAAACAGAATTATATGAAGGTAGGGTTGCAGGAACTCAAACTAAGCTCATGCCTACTCGAACAATCATCACTCAAGAAGGACCGCATATAGATTTAATATACATAACTACTCCGATGAAAGTTTGTACCTCCTATAATAAATAAGTACAGAAAAAGGATATCTCCTCTTATAGTATAGGCACTCAGGCGGACATAAAAGCCAAAGACATTATGACGCACCATGACCCCATTCTACTAAATATTCAGGAGGAATTGTCACAAGATTGGCTCATGTTGGAACGACTTGAACAAGAAACCATTTCCTGGAAAAAATATCAAGAGCTGCAAAAACAACTTCAGGAAATGAATACAATAGAGAGAGATACTTTTGACAGATGCAGAAAGGTGGAAGAAAAAATTGGAGAAGATCAAGCTCAAGCTAGATAGAGTCATAAGTCAGAAAAACACCATCTGCTCACTGTACTTGGATGTCTTGGAATGCAGGTCTCGTGCCATCAATTATGCCTTGTTTTTATTAGAATGGTATATGTTATTGAAAATTAAATCTGTAAGAGCTGGTAACCAATTGAATTAGGAACAATTGAAGATTTTATAAATTTTTGCAAGCAACATGGTGTAAAGGTCCAAACACTTATTTGTGAGTTTTATCTGTACAATTTCATATTAGAGAATGAGGTGGAAAATAACCCTAACGCTTTTGTACAAGATATTGAATTCCATTCTTTTATTTTGTTTGCAGTTAACCAACTCAAATGGTTTAAAGCTTATAGTGCATTTCAAAGATAGGAACATGGATTGAATCTTTGGGTGAGAAGTGAATGAATGAAGTGACTACATCTAAGCTCAGATGAATGATCTCCACTCGTAGTGTGAAAGATAGGGAAAAATTTAATTACAGAAATTTTAAAGCTTTATGTGGCCCGTATATTAACCTATAGCAATCTTATTTTGAGAGAAGGACCTTATTGGTTAGGATGCTAGTTTCAGAGCCCCATCATTTGGTATCCCCCTATAAAGTATCGAGCTGACTATGAATTTCCTGAAGGAAAGGAAGGGCCCACCTTTGTGCTCCTGGCTCAACATCATGGTTTTAGACCAATTTTTGATGCTTTCTCTCAAGCCTACTCTTTAACTGCACTGCATAAGAACTTTTACTTTTCATGAGGACATGAAACAAAGTTAAGCAAGGGAGTATTTGATGTTGAGTTACTCTTAATTCCATCACCTATTTCTTATTTTCTTATCTCTTTCATATCTTGACACACTAACATATTGATGGATTGTGATAGGAAATGGATGAACTACTTTCGATTAAGGTTTAGCCACTGCAACTAACTCCTATACCTTTTTATGCAGAGAAATAATGAAAGGAGCAGTTGATTTTCCCTAGAGATGTGACAACATAAACCAACAAAGGAAGAATGGGGCACGTCGCTTGCAGTCAGGTCAGAGGACAAATCAAGAGGATCAATGCCAAATATGAAGTGTGTCAGAAGATACCATTCAGCTGTGACTCCCTTAGGATCTCCGATCCTGAGGGATCACATTTATCTTTTAACTCTTTCTTACTATAAAAGCAAAAGATGCTAGGAGAAAAGGGAATCGATTTCTGTTTATTTCAACTCATAACTTTAATTTATAGACTCATACGGTGGAGAGCATGACCATATTGTAATGATACTTGAGTTCAATGGTTAATATATAATTTACGTTGTTGTTCATTTGTATTCTTTGAAGTAGCTCAATAGTATTTGCTGGTGGCTAAGGGCCTAGACTCTAGTGGATTGAACTACTATCCCTTGTGTTATATATTTCTAATTCACGCATGTTTGTGTGGTTTGATATTTTTCCCAGTTTCTATGAGTTTATCTTATTTGTTTTTTACTAAATTTATATATTTAATATTTTCTTTACATGTTTCATAGCATTGTCATTTGATTCTATTTATGCTTATTATAGATTAAATTAATTAGCTGATTAAGACAATGAACATTGTTGATTTAATCAGCTGAAAGAGTTTGGTTACAGCTATTGAACTCTCCGTTGACATCCTTTCTATTTGATTTTCTTGACTGAAATTAAGTGTGATTTAGATAGAATCAGCTAGAAGAGATTGGTTAATGCTACTACTCTCTCGTTTGATGCTATTGTCAATTGAATCGCTTGTTTTAGATTTTATCATGATTTTAGCAGAGGATTAAGTCTTGATGCTTAGATGTAATATTTCCTTTAACAGTGGCAATTTGAGTTCTATAAATGCATCTGTTTACTCTTGTATCAATGGTTTATACTTCATTTTAAGAAACATTACTCTCTCGATTCATAGCATTGTACACTCATGGAATAAAAGGTCTTTCCCAGGTTGATGATTAATGTGAGGTAATTAGGAGTTTTAAAAGACACCTTTTAGCACCCAACAAGGACCAAATCACATATTTCGAGGATCGAAATAGGTGAAGAACCAACTAGTTTGGAGGAAGGTTGTCGGATGCACAACTCTTTACTGTGTGCATTGTAGATCACCATTTTGCTGATATAATTCATTTTTTGTCTACTGGAACAACTCTAGAAGTTTATTCTAATAAACAGAAAACGGAACTAGTGGTCCATGCTGCTAATTTTTCTGTGATTGTGGATCACTCGTATAAGATCAGAACAAATGAAATATTGTGTCGATATTTTCTAGAGTTTTAGCACGCTAGTATCCTCACCAAAGCACATGGAGGAGTTGTGGGAGGACACTGTGAAGGGAAGGTGACTGCGCAGAAGATTCTATGGGCAAGGTGATGGTGGCTAGTAGTGCATAAATACTCTTCGAAGTTTTGTAAAGTATGTGATTCTTCTCAAAGGATGGGAAAGAATTCATGAAGAGATGAAATGCCCTTGAACCCTCAAGTTTTGTTACAAGTATTTGGAAAATGAGAAATTGTATGTCTGATACAAGCACTAGGAAGGAAGACAGGGGAATGGTACATTACTACTGCAACGACGTACTTAACCATATGGGTGGAAGCGCAACCAATAAAGGATTGTACTGTTACTATAGCTACAGAGTTCTTATTTGAATAGAGCTTAACGCGATTTGGGTGTCCTAAGGTATTGATGAGTGATAGGTGTATCATTTCCTGAATAGAACAATAAGTGTTGTGCTCAAAGAATTCTAGGTGTACCATCAAAATAGTATGCCCTATCATCCCCAAGTCAATGCTATAGTGGAAGCATTCAATAATATTATGGAGAATGTGTTCACAAAGTTTTGTAAGGTGAAGATGAATGATTAGAATGTGTGTATGACAGCAATTTTGTGGGCATATAGAACAACGTGCAAGAATTTGATAGGCTAAACTTTGTTTAGGTTGCTTTATGGGATCAATGCAATGATGCCCATTGAATATATTTTGCAAAGCCTGCGCATTACAAATTTGAGAAAGATGACAGATAATGAGACCTTAAAGGAGATGGAAGTTGACTGGTTTCTCACATGATTTCACTAGTAAATGTAAAAGGAATGTGAGCAGGCCTTGCATGATAAGAATATTAAGTTGGGCATGTTTAAAGTGAATGATTTGGTTCTTCTCTATTCACAAAGTTTCAAGATAAATTTTGTTAGGCCCCTATACTACTAGCGTAACCCCTTATTGTTATTAGTAAAACACACTTATTATATTGATGTACCCATGTAGTGCCCATATTGTTACTATTGTGCCCCATAGAAGCCCCGTATTGTTATTATTGTGCCATTACATTATTATTGTTATGTAGGCTCTGATTATGTTATGACCCCTTAGACTCCTATATATAGAGAGGAGGTATCTTCATTTGAATCATCCAAGAATTGTTCATTTATGTAATGTAAAGGAGGTTTCCCCATCGAAGAGGCTAAATTCTAAGGCGTTGATCTATCTTTTCTATCTTTTCTTGAGCTGGTTTCATAACATTTGGTATCAGAGCTTTGGATTCTAGTGTTTCGCTGCTCAAAACAAGTCATCGTGGAATTTTCAGTATAATGTTTTTTTTTACGATGTTTCAGAAGTTGAAAAAAAAACCCATTTGAGAAGACATCGTGCTAAATCTCGGGTTCCAATTTCAGATTCTTTTGTGATATAGTTTCGGAGATGTGATCTGAGGAATTTGGTCATTTTGTAAAATCTTGAATTACATTCAAAACAAGTGACCTAGGGAAAATCGTCATAACTTCCTCTTTGAGCATCAGATTGAAATTTCGTAAGAAGGTACAAAAAGAGGATGGACTGTAGTTTCTTCTATGCATTTTTCAGAGCTAAAGGTTGAAATAGTGACTCCTGACAGATCGTACAAGTTCGCTCTACTAAAATAGTCTATAATCAGGTCACTATGGGAGATTTGGCATAACTCTTCATTGGTGAATCCAATTAGGGTCAGACTGGTGGCATTGGAAAGAGGACACAGAGGACTACTACAGGTCATAGTTTCAGAACTTAAATATCCAAAAATATAGAGTTACAATCATTTCAAGATCGAGCTCCTAAAATCAAGAAAAAGAAAGATGAGGAAGTTTGATATCAATGATCCGGTAAATTGGATACGTTAGATGGAGAAATATTTTGATCTACATGGTGTAACTCTATTACAAAAGGTATTTATTTCATCTTCATATTTAGAACCGGATCAATTTTTATGGTATAAAGGGATTTTTTCTCGTAAAAAACTTGTTACGTGGTCAATTTTCAATGAGGAAATGATAGCACATTATGAAGATACAAAGAGAAACACCTTCTTTAGAGAAACACCACAACAATTGGAAATAGTAAAAGGGCTTTTTTACATATTGGAAAGTAAAATTATGGAAACAAGGAAGTCTACCCTTCACAACTATAAAGATGGAGGTGTTGTTTCTCCTAGCCTTCCACAACCTACAAGGGTTACACCACAACAATTGGAAGAAAAAAGAGAAAATGGGATTTGTTACAATTGTGATAGCAAATGCACTAAAGGTCATAAGTGTGCTAAGAAGAGATTATTTTACATAGCCTATGAAGACGAGGAAGAAATTGATCAAGAAACATCAAAAGAAGAGGATATACGCCAGGACACTACCCCAGAGAAAGAAGAAATGAATCAGACCATATCTTGTAAAGCATTGGCAAGAATTACCACTCTTCAAAATCTCTCGATAGAAGGACATATCAAGAATAAAACGGTGCAAGAAGTGAAAGATCACATCAAGAAAGAAGAAATGAATCCAACCATATGTTGTAATTCATTTGTCGAAATTACCACTCCTCAAACTATCAAGATAGAAGGACATATCAAGAAGAAAAATGTTCAAGAAGTGAAAGATCACATCATGCATCAAGAAATGAATTCGACCATATCTTGTAAAGGATTGGAAGAAATTACCAGTCCCCAAACTCTAGAGATAGAAGGACATATCAAGAAGAAAAAGGTTCAAGTAGAATGATCACATCAAGCATCAATAACAAGTTCTCCAACTTTTAAAGGATAACGCCACTTTGGTGCAAAATCAAACGAAACAACAGGTAGATCAACATCATAGTGAGAAATGTTTTGATGTAGGTGATTGGGTATTTTTACTGCTACATCTCAAGCAAGCTATTTATGAGAAGGAAATGTTGTACTACATGCACTTAAAAAATGGCGACCTTACCGAATGGGAAGACTCTTCAAGGATGAGGATGTGGAAGCATTGCTTTGTGTTATTTCTATTATCCAACCAGACTGGATAAATGAAGCAAGGGATGAATGGAAGAAGGACGAAGAAGTATGGCCACTTATTCAAAAGTTGCAAAAGAGCCCAATTCAAACAATATTGCCAGAAATTGAAGAGAAAGGAAAAACCATATTGGAACCTGGAGCAGCCACAGAAACAACAACCCGACAGTTACGAAATCGATCAGTTTCAGAGTATCTCATCGAGTGGAAGAATTTATCCACTGAAGATTCCACATGGGAGGACAATAATTTTATACAGAAGCATCAAGAACTACTCAAGCATTGAGGACAACACTTTTTGAAGGAGAGGGGCATGTGAGGCCCCTATACTACTAGTATAACCCCTTACTGTTATTAGTAAAACCCACTTATTATATTGACGTACCCATGTAGTGCCCATATTGTTACTATTGTGCCCCATAGAAGCCGAGTATTGTTATTATTGTGCCCTTACATTATTATTGTTATGTAGGTTCTGATTATGTTATGACCCCTTAGACTCCTATATATAGAGAGGAGGTATTTTCGTTTGAATCATCCAAGAATTGCTCATTTATTTAATGTAAAGGAGGTTGCCCCTCGAAGAGGCTGAATTTTAAGGCATTGATCTATCTTTTCTATCTATTCTTGAGCTGGTTTCATAACAAATTCCAAATGCACCCGTCGGGACCATATGTAGTCAAGGAAATCACGGATGGTGGTGTAGTTCATCTTGTAAATCTGAATGGGGAAATATTTCCAGGAAAGGTTAATGGAAGTCACTTTAAGTTGGATAAAGGGGATCCTGCACCTGTGCAATGACGATATGATATCAAGACACTCTTACCGCTACAAGTAGATGCAAGTGCACACGGGACTATAAACTACACTACTCAAGGAAGAGGAAACCGCGTGGAATTTGTGCGACGAATGAAAAAGGTATGCCAGAAGAATAGTCGACAAAATCAATTGCGCCAAAAGAAGCTGTGATAGAAGCAGCTGCTTCAGAAGAAGCTGTGATGGATGATTTGCATCATGGGGGTTGGTGTGACACAACCGGGTCCAAAACTAGCCATCGAAATCATTATTCATGATTGGACAATGAAAATCCAATTAGGAGAAGCTGGTAAGTGACATTTATGGTGAAAATATTTGGATTTATGCCACCAAAGATGCATTTATGATTAGAAAGTAGAGGGAATGGTCATATTTGAATTCAAAATTGCCTATAAATTTGGCATGTTGTTTTGCCAAAGAACACTTTTCTTTTTGAAAGATTGGTATAAGCCCTCTTGTTTTCACTCTATGAATCGACACACTTGGGAGGATTTTTTCGCAAGATCAGCATTCACGAAACTACCTGAGTATATCGAGTAGCTTATCATTGAGAAAATGTCCGTGCCAACAAGTTCTAAAGCCATTGTCTCTCAAGCAGAGACCGCAAAAGTTGTGTCAATAGAATCTATGCCATTCGTTCCTACAACACCGAGGTTGCCTAGGCTAGAGAAATTAGTTTCTAAGTATAAGAAGAAGAAAACATAACCTATACTGGTGAGGCAGTTACTGAGGAAGAACCCGATGGTTCGACATAAAGAAAGGAGGGACAAGGTAAAGGAGTTAGAGGAATGAGTGGATTTGGAAGAAAAAGAAATCCATGACAGAGTTGAGGAACTGGATGCAAATGAGGGTGAGCCTATCATGGGGCTCCCAACATATATTCCTGTATGAAAAGGGAAAGCAAAGGTAACCGAGGACCTGTATTCGGGAAAATTCATGGTCTCTACACAATAGTTATCATAAGATGTAGTTTTTGAAGGCATGCTTTTAGTGTGTATCCTAGTGTAAAATTTGGAGGATTGTGATCTCCCTGACCATGAGAGATTTTCTCATTTGGCCATCCATAAACGTATGACCAAGATTTACTATGAAGAGACTCGGGTCACAAGGCTAGAACCTATGAAACGGGTAAAAGGTGTCAAGTAGGCTAGATTGCATCATATGTTATGTGTGCCACACTTTCAGCGATTAATTATCAATACTATCTATGTGTTCCAGTTTATCGCGCTAATGCATTATGGGTGTTTGCCATTAAGAAAACCCATCTTGATAACATATATGTTGATCCATCGAATTATGAAGTTTCCCTATAAAGGGGCAGAGCCAACCAAAGAGTTTGGAGGCAATAGAAAAGAGAAGGAGCTTGTGGATAGGATGAAAACTAAGTTTGGAGTAGTAAAGAAGTCATGTGGGTAATCCATCCGCTCAATTACAGACCAAGCGGTGTAGTTTGTCACTCAAATTTTGGCCAGGAAAATCATGAGAAAATGTTGCGTGATCAAGCTTCCGATGCCTATAATCTCATTGGTTGTGCAGTGCGCTAAGCGAAGTTGGGCACAATATCTTTGCAAGGAATTATTAGCAAACTACAATGAAGCACAGGAGGAAACAAATGAATTTCACTATGCCTAGCTCCTACTGTTGATTATACTCATTGCATGGCAACTATGGCAAGATGGTAAATTCCCTCCACAGGATGAAGAATTACCGAAGGCAATGCAGTTCGCTTTGTTGTGGGTGACAAAAGATCCAAGGAGGATCATGGAGTCAAAGGTATTCTGGATATTGGTCAAGATGGACCTCCACACAGTCATAAGTAAAATGCCAAGGTTGTATCCAACCTTGCAGTTGCGGGACTTAACATAATTCAAGGTTGAATTTCATAATGTATCTATCTGGGTGTGGAGAGACCCTAAGAAGATATGGCATAAGGTTCCATACTTAATTACACAGGCTAATGTGCAGGAAATCACAAGACTATTGGCAGCAGAGTGGAGGGAGCCCACATACCTTGGTGCAGGAACTAGTAAAGGAGGAGAGAGCTCCTTCACACAGACAACAACTGAGTAGAAAAAGAAGGAAGTTGAGCAAGTGACAATGCGTGAGAGGACCTCTCAAAAGAAGAAAAATGATGCAGCAAGAGTGCTTGAGCACCATGGAACCAAAACGAACCCTGGACCTAGTAACTTAGTATCAGAGCTACAGTCTGAGTTTCTTGTTAGAACATTGTGGGACACTTGTTAAATAAGAATATCAATTTTGACCCCTTCTAAGTACTCTACTACAACCTCTTCAATTCCCAATCTTTCCATGAGAGTCATGTTTCCTTGTTCTAATTTTCAAACATATTACCAAAATCACTGAATATGGTCATATGGTTTTGGACTCTCAAGCGATGCAAATTTTCCATTTCTCAGAATAGGATTTTTAAATATTACCATAGTAATGACCAACAACTAAAGCAAAACCTAGGTGATCAACTCTGTGACCAATTCTTGAGGAGAGATAGGACAAAGTGGTTTTCTTATAACATTGAGTTAAAGTTGGTTTGGTTTGGAAGATTGCAATTACATTATAAGGGCCAACACAAATCTTAATCTTAACAACAGAATTTTCTTGCAACAAAAGCCAACAAGAATGGTATAGGAAATGTCACATGGGAGGCTTGGTGAGTGCACAAGCAAGGCCACTTTTTCTCTTATTTTTGTATTTTAGTTAATTAGTTAGTTCTAGAAATTAGTCTAGGTGGAGAGATCTCATTTATTGTAAAGGAAAATCATTTCCTCTTTTATAGAAAGAAAATATTTCCTCATCTTTGATCATGGTTGAATGATGTGATTACTCCTCTTTGGAAATTAATGAAGACCTCTTTTGAGAGTTAAATTTTCTAAGGGGTTTTTCTTAATCTAGTTAAAGTGTTTTGTTTTTTTTTTTTGAATGTTTTTCTTAATGTAGTTAAAGTGTTTTTGTTTCTCCTTTATAACCGTCTAGATTCATATTTTTCTTAACATATAAAATTTTAATATTAATTACTATTTACTTGATAATGGGAACCAAATTACAATTTTAATTTTTTTCTTTTTTTTTCTAGAGAAAATTACACTGTTTTGAGCAATTGCTAGTATTACATCTTTTATTAACAATAATAAAAAATTAAGAACATTCTTTCAATTTAATAATCTTATCGATATTTCTTTGTAGGTTTTTTAGCAATTGCTGATATGATATCTTTGAGGCTAGAGACTCCACTTTTTGGAGCAATTGCTAATAGTATAATTTTGAGAGGGAGAGGTTCATTGTACAAAAAGTAGCATTATATCAACCAGCATGAAGTGCAACTCTATTTGTGCCTCATCAAAGTTGAAATTTTGCTGTCTATTAAAAACAATTATAAAAAACATTTAAATAATATCGGCTAATAAAAAATTGCAACCTAATGTTACATATCTATTTAATCTCTATTTAAGATAAATTATGAGGATTTATGAATGCAACTTATCACGATTATTAAGTTTCCAAATCGAAACCCTATGATTTCGTAATAGACATTTACGTGACGAATACAAGTGCGCATCTATTCATTTTGGAAATATATTGAGATGGAACACCACGGAGAAAGAGGGCCCAGACAACAGAGAAGCAGCGGCGCGCAAGGTGGAAGAGGGTCAGAATCCTCCACCCCGTCAACGTCGAATAACAGTGTTTCAACCTCATCTCCTACAGATTTGGATAACGATAGCGTAAACCTCGCTGACGAACAGTTACTGGATCAGTTTGACAATAACCTGGCCGAAATGTTTTATAGCTTTGAAGAACCTCGGCGGTCTTGGGAACGATTCCTCGAGATGGTCGGAGGATTGGAACACGCAGCATTCCCGTCGACAGACACAGCCGTTGTCCAGCAGCCACATAACATAACGATTTCGGAGGAACATGTGAATAACAATCTGACTTGTTCAATTTGCTTTGACGATTTTGAATTGGGTGCTGAGGCATCAAAACCCAACTGCGGCCACATCTACCATTCCACTTGCCTTTCCAAATGGCGGGCATTCGGAGACACATGTCCGCTCTGCCGATCCCGAATGCCCAAATAATTGTGATGAAGCTATTTGCGCATATACATTTATCTGTACGTATTTTAGTTTGAATTTCCTTTTAAATAGACTCTGTGATAACTTAAAATAATATTTTAAATAGATTTGT
>APFE030464562.1:0-38535 GCA_000404065.3 Pinus taeda | reverse complement strand
TAATGACAACATGAGGCCTTGACTCATACACAACATGTCGCCTCCACAATTATGGCTGGCCTAATAGTACATCACAAACATCCATAGGTGTAACATCACACAATATCGCATCTGCGAAGGGCTTGATGCTGTAGAGAAGGCAACACTGCTGGCGGAATTTGAGATCTCGTCCTTCATGAAGCCACCCAATACTGTATGGTTGCAGGTGTGGTGTAGTTAGTAGGCCTAACGACTTCACGACCTTTGCTGAAATGAGGTTCTTTTGGCTGCCACTATCGACAATGAATTGTATTGGCAATCCCTTCACCCACATCTATGAGTGGAAAAGGCGCTACCCCTCCTCTGGATCTTTAGGTTCATTCTTCTAGATCTTGGTGGAGGCCACAGTGGCGCTGAGCTGTGCATCAATGATTTGCTTCCCTTTGCCATTCCCCTTGTCGAGTTTTGGCTCAGGGTCAGAACATGCATCTGATTCGAAAGCCTTTAACTCAGCCACCAGCGACTGCTTGGCCCGATACTCACTTGTGTTATGAGTGGGAATATTGTGGAACTCACACCACTTTCCTGTGTCCTTCTTCGGCTTCGTGGTGTTGTTATTTTCTTGCGGCTTCGACGGGTTGTATTGGGTCACCCCACCTTGGCTTTGCCCTTTGGGCTTTGGATTTGCAGATCCAAAGTCTCGCTTTCTATTTGGACTTTTGCTTGATTTTGACAGCGTATTGGTATGTTGTGCCGAGCGAGGAGATGTTCAGGAACTACATCTCTTCCTGGATGTATCTCTGTAGCCAGCCGCAGTATTTGAGTACCAAATGTAGATCAAAATCTTTGATACCTAACTGTGTGCGAAGGCTATGAAAATGTTGGTGAACTCTGGCACATCTTGGTCCCTTCCCTATTGGAGAGTGGTCCATTTGATGGATTTTTCCTCATAGCTTTTGATAGGGTAGTACTGCTCCTTGACAAAATCCAGGAATGAATCCTAAGTGGGTGCAACTGAAAATAGTGAGCCCGTACTTTCATTCTTCTACTTGCAGTAGGTTTCCCACCAGTCATTAATGTGGGGGGCTGCTTTAAGAAGAGAGAAAACAATCTTTTCCTGACTCAAAAATTCATGAACAGAAAAATACCCATCTAACAGATTTAACCATTTATCTATGGCACCTGCATCTATTTGACCCTCAAAGATGGGAATTTTAAAATTAAGTTGTACCTTAAATGGTGTGGCGTTTCTAGAGTAGTTGTTGGAAGCTGATGTGTCACCTCTAGGTAGCCATTGAAGGATCTACGCAAAGCTATCCATCATTGTGTTCCTTTGCCACTTGAGGGCTTCTTCAAGCAATATTTTGATAGGATCTACTTCCCCCTTGTCTTTATTCTCTTTCGCCATGGGAGGCTTTCGAGATTTACGAGGCTGGTCTTGCAAAGGTTTGACCAGTTCAAGCCCTAACTCCTTATATCATGACCACGTTGGGGACATGCAAAGAAAGACAAAGAAAAGGCATACCACTCTGATACCACTGATCTGCATTTAAATAGGAATGCAACAAAATATATAGATAACCATATACACAAATATGCAGTGGAAATAATATTTCATTTCATTAATGGAAAATACTGAAATATGCTTACAACAAGAAATGGAAATAAACCAGCTAGGGCGATGGTAGCTTATCTCTGAGAAGAGATGTGACGGCTACATGCCTTTGAAATGTGTTACAATGAGGCTCGAAGGCCTAATTATTGTTTAGAAACAATGGAAAACACTTCACATCCCAAAAACTAACCCTAGAAGATGAAATGCCAAATTGTGGGCCCCGTTTGGGTAAATCGGTACATCAATTTCTGAAGGTCGTAACTTTGGCATAAGATCTCTGTTTGATGCATACAGTAGCTCATTAGAAAGATCTATCCGAGCACTACCACTTTGGGAAGAGAAACATTAGTCCATGGATGCATGTTGCTCCCAGATTTCCCAAAAATCGTCGTTTAGGGCCTCAAAACGGCTCTGCAAGTTCAGGACTCGAAAAATTGCTAAAGATAGTAAACTGTGCTACAATTTAGGAAACTGAAAAAATGAAAGAGACAGTTGTGGGGGTCCAAATGGGATAGGTGGGTGGCTACCAACATCCACCTGGATCATTATGATAGAGGTATCACGATTCATATGGACCCTATCTTATATTACAAGTTCTTCTGGCATAGTGGTACTAGCTTAGGTTTGAACTTTTGGCTTTATTGGTTGTCCTATTTTTTGTTAATTGTATTAGACTAACAAAGATCATTATTTTTGGATACTCTAAGTCGGTTTTTGGTTGAGTGAATGAAACACGCAAATTACAGACATTCTCTCTCTTCAATTGTCAACAGAGGATTAGGGCATTGCCTTTGGCCTTCAGAAAGATATCTTATTTGCATATATTCCGTGAGAAAACTAACAAGGCCAATATTTTTTCCATGGTGGGAATATGTGTGGCCTCGCAACCAATCCACTTCCAGGTGTTTGACTCTAGTGATATGTTGCGATATAGAAAAATCATGATTTGATGGGTCGACTCTACTCTCAGTTACAATTTTCAACTGTTTGATTACATTTTGTTTTTTATTTAGCTCTACTAGTTTTCTTTCTTAATCAGTTGTCTCTTATTTTAAGCATAAGATAATTATGTTTGTACATCTCTCTACTAGTTGTCCTCTTGAAACCCTATTTTTCTAAAACTCTGGTTGTATGCAACATATCTGACAATTGTACTTTATATCACTATAATGAAAGCATTTTTCTTTATGAAAACAAACTACATAAGTTGCATTATTGACGCACAAGAAATTCACTTTCGCATTAGCCAATTGGAAGCATGAATTATTAGAAATAGAAAGAGAGAAAAATTACACACAACACAAATCACTCTCCTATTTGTATTAATCACAAAGGTTACATATATATAGGATATAAATTACTAACTTTGACAAATCTAGATCCTAAGAAAGTGGATCTATGACTCAAACATGACACAACAACAACTCATACACATGGGAGAAAACACATCTAAAATAACACCTTGGAATACTCACTGGAAACTTGTAATACACATGGAACACATGACATGGAAGCATTACTTCCAAAACCCTCCCTTAATGATTACATGGAAAACATTGAAAACACATATTAAACAACAAACATAATATTTGTTTCTCGTCTTCATCAACACTCACATCCACTCTGGAATTTTTCAAACACTACTCTTTCACCACCACATCTTCGAGTTGTCACTTGACCACCATTGAAAATGTAATCGCATTTCACCATCATTGATGAACATTGAAATATAAACAATATTGAAACCTTGGCTCATCGAGGCTTCCACGATAAAAGACATCAAGTAATGAACCATCCTATGAACCAACACCATTTAAAACATAACCACCTCTAACCATCATTGATGAACATTGCAAGATCAACAATTTGACACCTCGAATCATTGGGGATTCCACAATAAGAGACATCAAGTAATGAACCATGTTATGGACCAACCACCATTTGTCATATATGTTTCTTACGGCTATCCGTTAGTTGCTACGATGGGGGGCTAGAAACTAAATGTGTTCAAAAGTTGATCACACAACTTGACCTTACTAACAGACAATAATTGATGTTTCGGACACCAGGAATTCAAGTTTAAGAACCATCAACCCTTTTTATAACTATAATTGAAACATTTCACAACTACGAACTCAATAATCATCAAACTATCAGCTATGATTCATGCATAGACAAGCCACCACACCCCTCCTTAGCACAGGTCAAAAGTTTTTCATCTGGTTCAATATTTGTCTTGGAGCTTTCTCATTTTCATAAAGAAGCATTTGTTAGAGTGGTCAATTTCAACCACATATTGAGATGACCAGACTCAATACGTTTAAAATGCAAACTCCAAAATTTGAGATCGGAATAAGATTGCAGCATAAACATTTGACGCAAATATCTGTTCCCTCAAAAGCAAAAAATTGAGATCTGCCTCCAATTTTTACACTTTCTAAATACATCATTGGCCACTTGAAACTCCTCCACCCCAGATCTCATATCCATATCTCAAATCTAGATTTGTGCAACAACATGTATAGTTCGTGGGCATGATTTTGCACATTTATAGTATGATAGTGCACACAACTTTGAGAAAACCATCCAGACAGGAATTTAACTCTTTTGCAAGGTTTCGGGCATATAAGAACAAAAAAAATATAATGATTCTTAAAGAAGCTACAAACAAACAAATAGATGTACACACAATCACAAAAAAGAATTCACACCCTAAAAATAAACTCCAACATATCTATACTAATATGTACAAAAATAATAATACTCAGGATCCCTCTCATATTCTTGGCCCTCCCTCAAGGGAGTGTCAAGCTAGTACCAGCTTTGATACCACATTAGAAATAGATAGAACACAAATCACTCTCCTATCTTTATTGATCACAAAGGTTGCATATATAGGATATAAATTACTGACTTCGACAAATGTAGATCTTAGGAAAGTTGATCTATGACTCAGACATGACACAATAGCAAGTCATATATGTGTGAAACAACCACATCTATAATAACACATTGGAATACTCAGTGAAAATTTGTAAAACACATGGAACATGTGACATGGGAGCATTACTTCCAACACGAATCCAAATGGACATGAAATGTCAATTGGTGGCACAAATCACGAATCCGATTCGACATGAAAAGTCAATTGGTAGCACAAAGCACGAGAAAATAGAGTCAAAGGTACACATATGGTGTAAGGCTATGACTACAATATGTTCTTTTTCGAAAATATTTTTGTAAATATTAAAGGTTCATAGATATCTTTTTCAAAATCAGTGGACATGTTTTCAAAAACAAAAGTTTTACATGGAAGTTTTTCTTACAAGCCTCGTATGAGATAAAAAGGTTTTGTCATAGAGTTAAAGGTTTTTGGGAAAGGGTATTTTGTTAAAGGTTAAAAGTGATTAAAGAAGTGTTATTGAACGAGATTTAAAGAAATTGTTTTTTGAGGCTCGTTTATTAATTTTTATTTTTATTTTATGGTTGGAGATATTAAATGGTTATTAAAGGTTTTAATTTTTTGTTGGAGTTATTAAAAGTTTTTCTTTTTTTAATTATAATATTAAAAAAAGTGCCTAAAACATATGTTGAGGGATATTTTTAGAGTGATATTTTATTTTTTTATAAAAGGGAAAAAATAAAATTTATTGCAAAAGAGAGTTTAGGGTTTTGCAAAAGTTTGTTTGCCTGCAATGTTTTCCATTTTGTCAAGCATGAAAGTCTTTTTTGCGTGAAGATTGTACCTTATGGGGGCGCATATTAAAAATCATATTTTTCAAGGGTGATATGGTAGGAAGCCTCATGAAATAAGGAAAGTAACCACGAGATAGAAGAAATACGACATTGATGGGCCACAAAGTGCAATTTAAGTGGATTAAGAAAATGAATCCAAAAGAAGAGGCAAATATTGTTTCCATGTATAGTGAGGTTCAGACTATAGCCAAGGAACCAGGAAGTCTAGGAGAAGACGAGATGAAAATCAAGGTTAATTGGTGTAGCGTGGATCTGCTACCACTTCCTATGTTTAGTAGCAAAATATTTTCATTTTCATGTTTCAAAATGAAAAATTTTCTTCAAGGTAAAGAGTTAATTGAGTATCAGTTTAATAAGTCATATGATGAAGTATGTGATTCTTTACTATTGGATTTTATAAAATAATATTTTGATGAACATTTTATGTTCAAGGTATCAAAAGATACATCTTCCAAGGAATCATGGAAGATCCTGGATGCAAAGTTTGGTACAAAGGAAAGTGACATCAAATAGAAAATTCTGTCACAATTTGTTGAAGAATCAATGGAGAAGTTAGCCACAGGTTTCAGAGTAGACGAGCAAGTCTATGAGAGGACAACAGAGCCTTGATAATCCCACTCCAAAGTGGATGATGGTCATGAAGACTATAAATGTGAAACCCATAATGCAGACATGTATATGGATGAAGAAGATGTGACAATGACTGTAGAGAGAGAAGTTGAAGCCTCTGTATATGAAGCAAAGCAAGAGCATATAGATTCTCAAGAACTCCATTATAACATGGATAGTGAAGATGATGGTGAATCCCACTATGATGAAACACATGTGGATGATGACTACAAAGTGAGACATGAATTGTTGAATCCAACCAAAGCTTATGAATTTGGTGAAGTTGAAATTGTTAATGGGCACACGCATGCTCAGATATCCCGCAATAGAATAGATGAAAATTTTGCTAATGTTAACTTTGATGAAGATAACTTAACTTGTGATGATTCATTGCACATGATGCAAAGGAAGAAAACATTGATATGTTGTTATTTGGTCAAAAAATCCCACTTGTTTCTACAAGCCAAGTGGAAGGAAACTTGTTTGTAGCAACATATATTTGTAAAGAAGCTGAAGAGAAGGAAGAAAAGAAAGAAGAAGCGAAGGAAGCTCTCACTGTAGAGCATAATCAAGATGTTTTTAACCATGTTTTTGAATATGCAAGTGTTCAAAATGGCATGATAGATGAAGTTGAAATCAAAGTTATTGATAAGTTTGATGCAAATTTTATGCTCATTGAAGAATGGATTGAGTAGCCAATTGAACAAATTGATGAGAGTCTTAATGCAACACCTGGAATAAAAGAATTAAAGTAAATGGTGAATGAGAAAAGTGAGAGTGATTGTGATTTTACATGTAATCCTAATGATGATATTGAGTGTGCATATTACAGGAAAAAAGAAGTAGTACATGATGATGAAAGTGAAGAGAAAGAAATGAAAGTGTCTAAAGATGAAGAATATATAATTGAAACAAATTTTCAGCAATGGAGTGAGGAAGAAATCATATTATTCGATGAAGAAACATGACAGAAAGAAGACCAGGAATATGAAGCGGAAGAAGCAGAGCAAAGAAGACATTTTGAGGATGAATAGTTGTGGCACCAATCGATGGTTGAATGAATCTTTGAAAATGAAGCTTTAGAAGACATGCTCATATTTTTTTTCAAAACAAATACAAGAGAAGTCAAAGAAAAATTTCAAGAACAATGAGTGAAGAAATATGGAGCCTACAACAAGAAAGTACAAAAAATAATGAACAATTCCTAGGGTATAGAATTTGGAAGAAATGAAATAAAATAAATACAAAATTATAAAAGTTTTGAGTCATTGTATGCCAAACTAAAACTTACACTAGTAGACATGTTTAAGTGATGATTGAGTCAAGTTTCTATTGTAATATTAACATGCATAGTTGAGTCATGTTTGAGTCATGTTGAGTCGTATGGTTGTAATGAATTGGATAGTGTTGCAAATAGAAATTACTTCTGCACGCATTGCAGTCTATATTAAAAGTGTGAGTTAATTTGAGTCAATGAGAGTTATTTCCAGTTCACTCCATATTTGTAAAAGTCTAATTTAGAGTGAGTTTGAATGGAGAGATTAGTTGGAGTTAATTCAAGCCAACTAGAAATAACATGATTCTTTATTTTGTAAGTTTGGGCTTTATATACCCAGGATTGGATCATTGTAATGTGTGTCAAGGTATGAGGTGAGAAGAACCAAGAGTTCCAACTCTATTAATGTGTATGTGAGAAGTTTATGAATACAAGTGTTTTTAAAGTGTTAATTTGTATTGCCTCCTCTCTTCCTCTCCATTAATCCCATGGATGGTAGAGATAGACCACTGATCATAAAATCATAACGACATGCTACCAAAAAGTCTTAAATACAACCATGTCATCCAACCGTGTGAGTATGCACGAAAATATTTAGTAGTTCACCTAGTTCATTAAAATATAATCCATATTTCCATGATTAAGCATTTATCATAGTGATTAGGCCTACCTCTCCATGATTAATCATTCTTCTGGGCCTAATCATTAAAATATAAATCCCTTTCCCAATAAATTATAAAGCATATGACCCTAACTCTTCATGATTAAGCATAATCATAATGTATGGCCCAACAATTTAAATATATAAATGATTAATAAGTGTTTGAGCCTAAATCTCTATGATTAAGCATTTGTCATAGTGTTTGACCCAACACTTTAAAAATATAAATCACTAGAACGATTATTTATTTATTTAGTAGTTGGGCTAATTCTTTAAAATATAACCCCTATTTCCATGATTAAGCATCATAGGTCATAGTATCTCGCACTAACTCTTTAGACTATAAATAACTTCTTCCCAAGTAGTTAGTGTAGTGAAAGAGTAAACAATCTTAGACTATGGCGATACTAGAGAAGCAAGCAATCCATTGAATTCATACATAAGCGGAGAGTGGAATCCAGATGATTATGATGGAGTTTGTGAGAAAAATGGATAAGGCACTGATACAAGAGAACCTTCCCATCTAGTAGACACAAAATGCTTAAAAGGTCATTGTCGGTGATGATATTATGAGATGATATTGTATATGTAGGGTACTTCTGTTACATTGGGATTTGGAGCCTATATGCGGCAGCTTCGACATACATGTGCTAGCCAACGCCATATGGAACCCCAAAACCTAAGTTCAACACTAAATATTTTTACTGCAGAAACAAACATTTAATGTACAATTGAAACTAATACTAAATAGATTATATGTCATACAATGACATAATAAATACAAATTATAATAATTTAACTTTTTTCAATAACAAGTGTAATATTATTATACAATTTATATTTCATTTTATCACATTGAAAATTTTCAAATAATTTTTTTCTCTACTCTTTTATTAACTATACTACTCAATACTACTCAAAGATCATTTGGTTAAGATTCAGAAAATTAAAATTTATAAAAGAAATCCAATCTCGTGGATTTTACAACAAATTTTGAACGTTATAAACTTTATATTAATTTTATATATACAAATTTTTATACATTTTATTTTATTTAATTTTGGATTATTTTTCATGTATTTTAAGCAACTTTGACCAAAAAAATAATCCATAGATAATAGTCATGCCTATGAATCGTGTAAAGTTACCATTAATCTTTATAGTATTTTAACCTAATTTTTTTTATAAATAGAATAAAAAGAGTTTGTATGTTAAAATTATGGCTTCAAAAAAGTGATTTACCTATTAGGTCTCTTGTGCTTAAATTTCTTTCGGACTTTGTTTATAAAATTTGGTGTTGTTAACTAAATTTTTATTTTATATATATTGAAATCTTTCATTCATTCAATTCCTTTAATTTCATTTTCATTTCAATTCCATTCCACTCCTCTTCAATCCAATCCAATAAATTTTGATTATTACTACATATTATGCGTGTTGTTATAGCTTACATTTTCTCTAAGACTTATGTTTTTTCTATCCATGTGGTTGAGAATGTTAATGATCTAAAATTAGGGTTCAACATCTTGTTATACTTCCAAAAACCTCTCATTCCAAAGCTTAACAATTATTTGACCTAGTTTATGTTGACAATTACGAAATTAAGTACTTGAAACAGGTGTATGTCTAGGTTTGTTTTTAACGGTTTAAGTGCTTTAAGTTGATTTGTTTCTGCTGATATTAGACACACATAACAACCAATATAATGCAAAAAATAAATATCAACACATAATAGCAAATTTAGTCTAGGAGTTCACCCAAATATCGTGGGCTACATCTCCTTAAGCTTCTGTCAATTTGACATGGCTCTTTAGGATTATGGCTTCAATTCTTTTACAAGTTCCACACTCAACTCCAATGGTTATTGCTTGAACCAATGGGCTTAGAAAACCATCTGAATCCATGTCATGGCTGTCAGAAATAAAATTCTTCTCTTCCTTCATGGAATTCAACTACTCTCAAAGTTCAATGCTCATTTCTCTCACCATATCCATCATGATGAACAAATCTTACTTCAAATCTTCATGAAAGAATCTTGTGAAAGAGGAGGATTTGGAAAACTCACTTGTAGAATTCGTCATCATCAAAATGATCAAAATCACTTCAACAAAATTCACAAAGCTTTCAAAATAACTAATGACAAATTTCTGAACTAAATGGCAGTAGAATCAAATTCTTATTCAGGCAACCTTTTGCAAACAAACCCTCTTATGCTTCAACGATTTTCTTGAGGTCCTTGGGGTAAGGAGAATGCCTTCAACCCCACTTCCTTCTTGTACTATCCTGGACTTAGCTTATCTATAACTTTCCCTTCACCTTTGCAAACTCATACAATAGTCAGTTTACAAACAATCAAATAGTAGAATCCTTTGTATTATTTAAACACCTATCAAGTCAAACAAGCAAATAGATTGCTCTGTCAATCAAGCATCCAACTCTGATACCACCTGATATGAAATGAGGGTTTAACATCTTGTTATACTTACAAGAACCTCTCACTCCAAAGCTTAACAATTATTTGATCTAGCTTATGTTGGCAAGTACGGAATTAAGTACTTGAAACATATGTATGTCTTGGTTTGTTTTTAACTGTTTAAGTGCTTTAAGTAGATTTGTTTCTATTGATATTAGAAACACATAAAAACCATATAATGCAGCAAATAAAGATCAACACATAACAACAAATTTAATCTAGGAGTTCACCCGAATATCGTGGGCTACGTCTCCTTGAGCTTCTGTCAATTTGACTTCGCTCTTTGGGATTATGGCTTCAATTCTTTTACAAGTTACACACTCCACTCCAATGGTTATTGACTAAACCAATGGGCTTATAAAACCATCTGAATCCGTGTCATGGCTATCATCATTTTGCAAACAGATCTAAGATCCCTTAGACTTAATTCCTTCAATCGGTGCACTGAGCTTCCCTGAGCTTCTTCATGGCGCAAACTCCTTCAAAATTATTCAACTGTCTTTGAAACCTCTTCTAATATCTCCAAAACATATCCCACATCAGTAATAGACTGTCCATTTGCTCAAAATGAGCACTGCATCCTCAATCTAAGCCTCCCTCCACAGTTGGCACCGGGCTGCCTCAAACTTCCATGTAGCATCTCGGCCTTTATAAGTCTTCAGATGCTTCTTTAAACCATTGAAATGGATTCAGAAGGCTCATTACAGTCAGGAATGACTATTGGTTCGTTGAGAACGGATACTGGTAGCTCCTGCAACTCCCTCCAATGTCTAGTGGCCATAAGCTCCAAAACCTCCCTAGATGAAAATCTCCTTGAAGATGGCTTCTTCAGCTTCTCTGGACTATTCCATTGGCTTCAGAATTCCTCAATTAGGCTATATAGGCTCTTGGTTCACTCTCTTAGGTCAAAAATCACTTCTAGAGTGTATTTAATCACTAACTCCTAGTGATCCTCCACTAAATTTGGGAAACTGGAGTTAACTGTAACTAAATTTGGCAAATTCTGCCTTTTTGTCTTCTCCGCCAAGGTTGATCGCCGGGGTTGACCATAATTTCCAGCTTTGGGCACACATGTGACAAGTATCCTAGCGGTTATGGGATAACATTAGCGGCTTACACACAACCGCATGGTTTGAACGATTGTAATAAGGTGTGACATGTGAACGCTCTTAGGGGACCGCTGGCGAGTAAGACCACTGGCGGTCCTAACCCCCAAACCATGACCCATGAAACGTTAAATAAAACATTTATCCATAGATTGTTAAGAACCACCGTAGCAGAGTCAGTAGCGCACGTTCAGGTCTTGCTGGAGGTCACGAGTTCGATCCCCGCAGACCCCAAACATAATTTTACATGACCATTCCAGGGCCACATCGTGGCCCCTAGGATTTCCACGTGTCATCACCTGACCGGTTGGCCAAAAGGAATATTCTTTTTCCAATATTTTCCGAAAATCAATTTATTCTTGAAAATTGCAATTTACTAGATTTTTTCAAATTGCGATAACTTCTCCATATGGTGTCAGTTTTTCGAACCGTTCGTTGCGCCAGAAACAAGAAGATGAGATCTATCCGGTCATTTATGTTCGAAACTCTTTTGAACACTTTGAATTTTCAGTTATTATTAAAGTCCTAGATCAATATCTTATCAATCAAGGTACTTGAAGTTTGACCTTGAAGTCCTTTAGTGTAAAACTACGTTTCTCTTCAACCAAGTACCTACCATGGGGGACAAAGTATAAAAGAATTGTTAAGAATGAGATCATATCAATTATTTTCTAAAGAAATGAGGAATGTGATAAACAAGTAACCATTTCGTATAGATCTTTTAGTCAATAACAATATTTTCTAAAGGGATCACTTCATCGATAGAGGAATGGGATAAATAAGTAACCATTTCATATAGATCTTTTAGTCAATAACAATATTAGTGTAGGAACTTTCAATGCATATTGAAGTCAAAGTATAATTTAATTTTGATGTATCTCTCCTTGAAACAAAGATAGTTGCAGAAGCTTTATAAACATGGTCAACGATGTATGGAGGTTTATTTTTTTGTTTATTAATTTTCTAACAAAAACGATAATATATTTAAATTTTTAAATTGATTTATATTATATTATTATATTGTTTTTCATTCATTTTAGGTAGAAAAATTAAATGTTTTTAGGGTGAAAAATTAGATAAATTGCTTTATTAGAATAGTTTAGTGCGAGATTGTGTTTGGAGAATTGAGATCAAAAACTTTTTGAGGCTTATTTGAGGCCTTAAATGATGCATTTGGGTATTTCTTTGCTACTTAGGTGATGCATTCCCTAACATTATTCGACACTTGAAGCACTCCCTAGCACTATTCTACAAAGGTACAAGAATCTCATCAATCTGAGTTCAAACACAAAATTTATGCCTCCAATAAGTTGACCTACATGTGTCGTTTTAGAGGCATGATGATATTCAAAGTACTAATTAATTTTTATAAATCTTTGTTTAAAAGAAAAAATATATGCACAAGCTTTAGAGAGATAGTTAGTGATCTACTAGAAAGTTATTTCTTTGTTTACCATTTTTCTAAGAATAAGAATAATACATTCAAACTCCTAAACTGATTTAGATTGGATCATTATATTGTTTGTCATCCATCTTAATATTTTTAGAGTGAAAAAAATTAGAGAAATTAACCTACAATTTTTTTTATAGATAAAACAATGTTTAAATAATTTAAATAAGATAACTTCTCAAAACTATTTGAAACCTAAGTAATATTTTTGGCAGTAGAGCTTTATCCCACCGGCTAACACTATGTTACACTTAAAAATCTTCCAAAAAAATACAAAAATCACATCAATCATCTAAATTTCAACACACAAATTATGCCTCAAAACAATTAACCTATCATGATTTACCAACTGAAAATGCCACATCAACCCCTTATTCATTATTGAATTTGAAAAAAGGCTAGCCATGTGAATACTGTGAATCCACGTCTTGACAATATTGCACATTCTCGTTTTCTTGCCCAACCGAAAGCCAGGTCGCCGTGATCATTATCAAGAGTATTGCATGAGTAGTGTTGGATCCAGCTTTCTGTAACAGAATCCCAGACGGCCTTTCGGCGATGCATATCACTCCCGTGAGGCCAGATAAGCGCGTTGGATAGCATTCTCTTTTTCCATAGTTTGACATGTAGGTAACAGTTACCGAGAGGTAAATCCAAGAATATTTCTGGCTAACAATGGTCACTTCATTCTAATACGTTATGCGTGCTGCACATGAAAATGTTGGCTAATCACACCACCCGACTATTTTGCGAATAACAATAAGAGTAAACGAACGAATTATTTTGTTCGGCGTTGTCTACCGAGTCTATAAGATAGTTTAAATCAATTTTTAATAATGGAAATACATTTAGTACTATCAAAAGTTTTTAAATATCTTAAATTTTGAAACTTAACGGTTATAATTCAGATTTCCTAAAATTTTTGTTTATTTTTATCAAAATCTTAAAAAAATATTCAACTATTTTCTGAGCAAAATTTTGCCCTCTTTAAACTTACTCATTTTCAATGTTAATTTGGTTAAGTTTGGTTTGCTGAACTTATCTAGAATGTAATTTGCTGAACTTATCTAGATGGTAAAGTTGAAATTTTACGGGGAGAACAATGAGATAAATAAAACTTTAATGTTTACCATTGGATATCAAAATATTTCTGCAATTTACAATTGGAAAAAAATGTCACATATATAACAGTTAGACATAGAAAGAAAACTTTCGAAAAAAAACACCATCATGAACAAATATCATCCGGATTTTAACGAGATGTCAGACGAACACTTTTTAACATCGAAATTAGTTTTAAAAGGGAAGCAATGTCAGTTACGGGCAGACCCACTCTACAGTACTATCAACCACAACGACTGCTTTAAATCCGGAGACTGCTATAAATACCAATCATCTATAACCATCTGATACCAACAACTTCACTTTAGAAGATGGCTGTGCTTGCGGGGATGTCTTCCATTTGCAAGTTATTGCTGGTTCTGGTTGCTAGCTGCACTTATTCAGCAAATCCGTCAATTGCCTCATTCTATAACTCGCCACCTCCATCTGACGTTCCATCTCCAGTTCATTCTGAGTCGCCCCCTGCACCCACACCCGTCTCGAAGCCCCCAGTCGTGGAGACACCACCGCCAGTACAAAGCCAACCTCCTCCTGAGGCAGTGCCAGTTTCTCCTCCATACAACTACAAATCTCCAGCTCCTCCCAAGGGGGAGATTTCACTGCCAAAACCAACTCCTATGCCATATGCTAAGCCTCCGCTAGTTCACAAACCACTTCCTCCTCCTCCTTCACTAACAGAACCATGGCCAACTCCTCTTGCTCCCGAGCACAAACCTTCTCCTGTGACCAAACCACCAAAAACTACTACATCCCCACCAGAAAAACCATACGAACACAAATCTCCTCCTTCCACAACCCATATTGTTGTAAGTCTAACTCCTCCCACAGCAGAACCTACTTCCTCTCCTCCCCCTCCCAAACGAACCGTCTACGCCGCACCACCTACAAACCATTACTCTTACAAGTCTCTTTCGCCGCCGCCATATTAGCTTCTGGCAAGCAAATGTGGAGCACCATTCTCTTCTAATAAGGTAAAGTTATTATTCATTATAACTATTGTTTGCTGCATCTTCGATCTTCAATATTTTGCGTTATAACTATCGATTTCTTGATGTGTGCAGATCAACTGCATTGCAGTCTCTTGGATCATTTCGAGCTTACAATATGGCCATGTTTGCTAGCAGGTTATTAGGGATATAGAATAACACCATGGAGATGATGGGTATATTACTCATTTAGCTGTAGAGGTTGGTGAGATGCTTAGAGTACAGAGGCATGTCTACCAGAAGTTCGTTTTGTAATCCTTTTGCTGAACAATGTACGTTTTGTATTCTCTTGTCTGAATGATGTCATTCTCGTGTTTTTATAATAAAATCTCCTGCCGATGCTGTAAGAAAATAGAATGCTTTGGTTGCGATGCCAGGGATTCTTCTTTTCATGGTCTTGGACGAAAACACAGAATAAAGATTCCTTAATTGACCATTGGAACAATATATAGAAATTTAAAATCACATAAGAAAAGCACAGATAATCATAGGATACCTAGTACATGTTTCTGTTTTCAGCCATGTTAATCTTTGGACTTGGTAGAACATGGTTCATCAAATAATTTTCATGAATAGCCACACCATGGTAATTTTAACCAGCCATGAATATTTCGAATAAATCTGAGCAGAGGCCATGCCATCTTTTCTGTATCATTCCAATTTTCTCTGTATCATTCTAATTTTCCGTATCATTCCAATTTTCTCTGTATCATTCTAATATGATCTAATTTTATCAAATGTCTAATTTTTTATAAATTGAGCATAAAATACTAATCGAATTAAAAAATTCAGTTAAAATTACACTACGCCCTGATGTGATTGAAGGCATGCATCTCGAAACCTACTACACATTCTCAAGAAAAGGCGATGTTTCAGGTCAACGGCGGGCCTCTCCCATTCATTCTCGTTTCATGAAGGTACTGTTCCATCGTCGACCTATTATTTTCATAACTTCAGGGTGTTAGAAAATCACTCTCTACTCCTGCGATAACTGTGAGATGGATGTTTCAAAATCACATTCTACTCTTATGCAGATGGATGTTTGGGAAACAGGAAGGTATTTTTATGTAAATTATGAGTATTTTTATTTGGGTTGGGGATTCACGAAATATTTAGTAATTTAGTAATGAGAGACACAAAGTAGCGGTAAATTATTTGACAACGCCTATGTTCGTCTAAATAAACTCAAGAATAAATTGCAAATTTAAAAAATATAAGGAGATTCAAACCATTTATCCCTCTTTTCCCATAAACTTTGATATTATCTAATGTAATTACATATATATATGCACACACAATCTTTTGGTTGAGGAAATCTTTCAACCACACACCAAATTAGTAAAAAGTAGATATAGCCAACTCCTATAGAATAGGAACTGACTCCTTACATAGAAAGAATCACAACTAGAGACAAGTAGGAATTAGATATTCCAATGCTCCCCCTTAATGAATACTTGTCTCAATATCAATCTGCAAAATCTAGTTGTGGTCAAATATACCAAAAAGAATATGTTGATGTCCATATAAAGGAACAACCATCCACGACAATGCATGGATACTAACCGGTGCAACAACGAGTCTTGTAGGATGTCCTTCGCATACATGGTCCTTCCAACCATTATCACTGCACACCTGTACCTGTACCTATAAATTCCCCTCCATCATTGTTAACCCGGGATTTGTCGGACAACCCGTAACCATGCTCTGGGTTTTAACAGATCACCCTCAACCATACCACCAAAGGCTCTCAGCCACCAAGGTTAACCAAAACCATGAAGTCTCAACAATGTCGGCACAACCATACCACCAAAGGCTCTCAGCCACCAAGGTTAACCACAACCACGAAGTCTCAACAATGCTGGCACAACCATACCACCAAAGGCTCTCAGCCATCAAGGTTAACCACAACCACGAAGTCTCAACAATGCCGGCAAGGCACTCAATTCAGCCGCAAAGTTTCTTCATGTTAAAATGATACGATGTTAAAATGAGATACCACTAGGGAACTCCGGCCACCATGGGCCAGGGGTTTTGTCTGCGAACCGTAAACCATGTTTATAGGAATCTCTATCCCACTTCACTGTTACATGTGGTTTCGAGCTTACCTCAAACCGACACTGCAAATACAAAGTGGTTTTTAAATTACCACAAACTGTATGGCATACACATGCCTTACAAGGCTTACAACACAACTCCAACTCGTGGAGTTACCCGGTACATACTCTACAAAGACCACTACAAAACCATCCTAGACTTGATTACAATTAAAATGTGTGACTCATAATACAACATACTAGTGAGTCTATACCACGACCTCACACAAACTTTCACAAACTTTCACTAGCTGTCCATCATAATAGTTGTTGTTGCTCCTTTAGTGTCACTGTTGCACAAAATTAATATTTGGTGCACTTCAACCTTATCACCCACCACATAGTACATTTGCATCATTTTTCTGATTTAATTGTCTTAGATTTCCCTGCATGATTTGTTAAAGTAGCTAATTCTAACAAACCACTCCATTGAGTTAGCTAAGCTCATTACTTATAATTCTAAAGCATTTATAAATACCACATTTAAATAATGCAGTGGCAGAATATTACCAAAGAAATTCAAACCCAACTGCGAATCCGAGTGTTATGGCTCGTCCATCACCACATTGACCAACCCCATTTCAAACTGATGGCCTCCATAGCACTTTTCCAAGTAAAAGAAATCCTCCACCCAGAATTTCTCCGCCACTTCAAGGGTTCTGTCAATGGAATGGTCTCCATCCAGAAGAACCTCTAGCTCCACAATGGGCACAAAACCATTGCCCTGAAAGATAACATCATAATGTGCAAGTCCCCACGCAGCTTCCTTGATAGATAACTCCGAAGTCCTGTTGGGTATGCAGACAATTGTTCGCCATTTAGCAAATCTTGCACCCAGTTTGTAGTACTTAGCAGATCTTGAGGCTAATCCATCCAAACCCTCACACCAAGATTCATTGTTTGATCCTAGCAGTGGAACTACACCCTTGTCAACTTTGACGATAGGGATTTCAGAGTCACGCGAGACGAGTAAGGATGACATGGGTCTCTCTTCTGGGGCTTTGATGTATCGCGGCGGGAAAGCCTGTGGATCGACATTGAGTGCAAGCTCCATTGAGCATGAAGCTTGTTTAAATATTAATTCCAACTGTTGTGCAGCAACTGCAAACAACATTTTTATTCTGGAACCCGCCTTTTAAACAGATGCCAAAACCGCCATGGTTTCCCCGCTCTGCCTTTTGCCGATCGTGGTTTTTCCTCTGAGGGCAGCGATCACAACCAACTATTGCCACGTGTATGAGCCGTCCTTGCCAAAACCACTCATCCCCTAGAACGTAAAGTTCGATTAAAAGGGACTCCCGGGGAATTGCCAGTACCCATCCGATCAATGATGGGAAAGATCTACGGTTATGGTAGCAGGCACATGTTCTTGGTTAATTGGGAGGATCGCCATATGACTGACATTGCACAGATGATTAGAGGAGCTCGGGGGATAATTACAAATGATTTTTAATTAATTTAATGATGTAAAGCGGGGTTAAATATAATGCGGGTTTAATAAAATGTGACCAAGTTTAAATGTGGCGGGGGTTTGTTAACTTCACCGAGGGTAATGGGTTTATGTCGGGAAAAAAAATTAATTTGCACAGTTAATTTAAATAAAGCAGGAGGGAGACAAAACTTAGGATATAAGGGGTTAAAAGGGTTAAAATGGTTTTGTTAGCAAATGTATGAATGGTGGAGTTAATGAAGTAGTGTGGGGGCAGGGGGATTTAAACTTAGGATAAAGGGGTTTTATTGGGTTTTTAGGCAAAATAGGGAAATTAATAAGGGGTAAATGATTTTTTCAAAGGGGAATGGGTTTCACACTAGGGAAAAGGGGTTTTGCGTTGGGAAATAACTTTTGGAGGGTAATTTGCTAGGGAAATGTGTGAAACCAAGGGGCAAGGGTGAAAATGAAGGGAAAAAGTGTATTTTAACAAGAAATGATGGGATAATGGGGAAATTAGTAAATATGTACTCAGGGGTGAAATGAAATGAGGGGAAGTTAATTAAATCAACTTGTGAACATATTTTCTCTTTCATAATTGCTCCTTCGCACTGAAACATTGGATTAAGCATGATAAGTGTACTTATTACCTCAATCAACTTTGTACTTTTGCAGCGTTTCTTCTACTTACCCTTTACTTAACCTACCATTTGTTCTTCTCTTTATTTGGGTGCATTTAACCTACAAAACCCTTTATTTTCCTTTTTCTTATGAAAGGTAAACTATCTAATTCTAACCTTATATCTTCCAATGGCTCAGATTAAGCTTATGAGCACATTTTATGTCTCTGCCTAATTACTGATCCGTTTTGGCTAGATCTTTATTCTCTAACTATAAACATGAAATTTAAAGCATGAAGTAGTCAAGATTAAACAATTTGTCTATCATTGGTTGTGGCATTTATGACAAGCTTCACACAACCATTATTTTGCATAGTAAAGTAAAAAGTAGTGGCACTTGGACTTGCACACTTTCATGATCTATTTTTGTTTGAGGTTTATATTTTTTCACTTTTTTGATCCTTTCCTATTCTTTTTGTCCTTTGATATTTCTTTTGGGACATACCCTCTCTACATTTTAAATTTTTTTTTTTGTTAATATGGAAAACATTTTGCAGAAAGCAAAAGTATGTACAATATTACATGACTAACCATAGTCAATTCAAAATTATGAATCCTATTATTATAGGACCCTAACAGTACTTACCTTTTCTCTTTTCAAGTTGATCTTGCAGTGTTGGATGTACCATTTGGAGCCATTCAATTAACTCCTTGGCTTTGTCCATGTTACCATTAATAACAACATCCTTCTTACCAAGATGATACAACACATTATGATGTAAATGGTAAACAAATTCCTCTACTTGATTCCCTTGACTCAAGCTTGAATGTACATCTTGAGAGTATGTATTTTGATGATCATATCCTTCATGTGATGCTTGAGGAAAGTAGGTACACAAACAATAGGCCTACAATGTACACCAAAAAACTTGTCACTTATACCTTTCTTATTCCTTTTGACTAAGTGGAATAGGATAAGAAAACCCATCCAATGAAAGTGTCTTTTTTTGTGCAAATTAATCATTGTACTATTGAAAATTTATTAATGAAATGAAATGGGCTTACCATGATGCATAAGGATTGTGCCCATGACATAGTCAGATACATCAACCTGAAACTCAAATGACTTTTTCATGTATAGAAGAGCAATTATAAAGGCTGAATTGATATTTTGTCTTAAGGCATCAAATATCTCTTGTTGCTTGCCTCTCCACTGGAAGAAATTTTCCACATTTGTCAATGAATGCAAAGGAGCTAAATTAGAAGAAAAATTAACAAAACATTTCCTCCAACATTGGGTTGTTCCCAAAAAAGCTCTTACTTAAATTACTATCTTAAGCGTTGACCAGTCCATAATGGCATCAATCTTGGAGAGGTATAACTTCAGCTCACCTTCTCCAATATTATGGGTCAATTGCATCAAAGACGTTTTACCCAATTCATACTTTGACATCTTAAATAACAAATGTTCTTGACATATGACATCAAATATTTTTTTCTCACACCTGAAATGTTCATAATGAAAGTTTCTGAAAATGAAAATGTCGTCCAAGTAGACTATCATGTCTAGAAATGGCTTCAATACATCTTTCTTCATATGCATGAAAGTAGAAGGAGCATGGAAACTACCAAAAAGCATAAAAAGCTATTCAAACAAACCTTTCTTGGTTTTGTATGTCGTCTTCCATATGTCTCCTTCAACAACACTACTTTGATGAAAGCCACTTCTTCAGTCCCATTTAATGAATTTCTCTCCATTCTTCTTCGGCGCTAAAAAAATAGGTGCGCCACATGGTGAAGGAGATGGTTGGATTATCCTTTTATTGAAAAACCCTTGGATCTTTGTTGTTAATTCTTCACTTTCCCTTCTTGACATCCAATGCCTGTCAATTTTAGGAAGAAGAAACTTTTGTTGCAATGGTGTTTCCCGTCGGGTTCTCCTCCTGGGAGAAAATCCCTTTGCTTTCTGAAACACCTCATCATCATGGTTAAATACATCAACCAAATCAGTTTTCAATTTTGAATTACAACCATAAAACACTTCATAATCAACATCAGCATTGGGTTTGATCATAAGGAACATTAAATTCTTTCTTGAATTCACTAGTATCTTCATTTTCGCTGCATTAACTAATGAAAGACTTAGTTTCTTAGGATGAGCTCTCATTATATACTCCACGCCATCTTTGAACAAGTGGCAACTGTTTTCATGACAAGAGAAGAATGTTTTTATATCATAGTAGTGAGGACTACCCAAAAGAATTCTTGAAATATCAAGTGATCAATGAAGTTTGTTGTGACTGCAAACCAAAGAATACATTTTCTTGTAACTTGTAAGTGTGTGTCCTTGCATACGCATCCCAATGGATATGGCTTGGGATGTAAAATGGTTTCAAGATTAAGTTTCTTGACTAAGTCATTAGATATGAAGTTGACTTGAGACCCACTATCAAATAGTGTGTCAATTTTTGTATGTTTTGAGATTACCCTCACATGAATTAATTCAATCCTTGTTGAATCTTCATTGGAAGTGCTAGCAATGGATTCTTTTCCTTTTATACCCATGGATGTAATTTTAGTTTCATTTCCCTAATCGGATCCCAAATCCTCTTGAATGATTGTAGTTGTCTTTTCTTTTCCTTTGTTGTAGAATTTCTTTGGTTTCATCTCGGGATGAAGCCTCCAACACTGAGCTTCATTATGACCCTCTTTGACAATTTGATATACTAGTTCTAGCAATGGATTCTTTTCCTTTTATACCCATGGATGTAATTTTAGTTTCATTTCCCTAATCGGATCCCAAATCCTCTTGAATGATTGCAGTTGTCTTTTCTTTTCCTTTGTTGTAGAATTTCTTTGGTTTCATCTCGGGATGAAGCTTCCAACACTGAGCTTCATTGTGACCCTCTTTGGAACAATGTTTACATATTTTTTTCTCTCCTTCCTTTTCAAAGGATGCATTTTTCTTTCCTTTGAAACCCTTTTCTTTTTCTTTACCCTTAAATGGATTTTTACTACCCTCTTCTGGAGTATTTTTCCCTCTTTCCTCAAGGTGAGTGGATTGCACACAAACCTCATCTAGATTATTGAGATTAAACATAAGGATAGTATGCCTAAGGTAACTGTGTAATCTCCCTATGTACTTCAACAACGTCTCTTTTGATTGAAAATCTACACCTAACATTAGAGACCTTTTTTTCTAGATTCTTCGGTGTAATATTGCACATTTTGACCTCTAAGTTGTCTAAAGTTATGCCAATTCATGATGGCTTTCCGCATATATGCTAGAGAGCAGAATTGTCTTTTAATTACAACAATGAAATCAAACCAATAAATTGAGATCTTACCCTGTTTTTCTTATCCATTTTGTGTCTTTGATTCCCACATGATTCCCACCATACTAATGTTGCACCTTCCATCCTCAAGGAAGCTAGATGAATGTTTATGTCATCCTCTTGAAGGTTTTTAATTCTGCAATAGATCTCCAACTAACGAACACAAATATCAAGCTTCTCTGCATTCACTTCACCATTATACATGGGCAATTCAAATTTAATATCAAGTTTTAAAAAGGGTGTTTTACCAATTCCTTTTGAGGTATGTTGATGAGTATGAGTAAGGGTTGTATTAGTGGAAGAGGGTAAAGATGCATGTGAATACGAAGATGAAGAATATGGTGTAGAGAGTGGAGGTTTACCTCCATTTCAATTATCTCCTCCTCCCGAAGAACCTTCTCCTTTGGGAGCCTTAACTTTCACCCTAAAGTCTAGTATTCCTCTTCATAGAGGACGTTCACCATCTCTGTCATGTCAAAGAAAACCTTCCTAAAGACCTTCTCATCCTCTGTCATGTTTGTAGGTTCTCCTTCATGATGCATACTGATTGAAGTCTCAAATGCAACTTGATAAATAATTGTTGATGGACATTGTGGCAACCTTGCACTCATTCTCCTTGACCCAACTTCAGGGATTTCAACCAAGTTCCCTTCTCCTCTCTTGAGCTTCAACCTTGTAAGCATGCAACTCACTTGCATACTATTATATCCTTCTTGCAAAAAGAAAACCAAGAGCTCTGATACCAAACTTGATCTGATTGGGGTAATTAGTTTTATTTACTAAATTCCTTTCTGATTATGTAAAAACTATTTAAGGATTCATGAGGTTAATTGCAAGTTTAAACGTGGGTTTCTAAGTTCTTTTATGTAAAATTTATGTGAAAATTAACATAAACAAATGACTGAACAACAACATATAATAGACATAAACATCACCATAAATAGTATCATAACAACACATGATGAAGGAGTTCACCCCTCCTGGGCTACTTCTCCTTTGTCTAGCTTCCAATGGCTTGGCCCTCTCTATTATGTTAAAAAATGTCAACATATTAATTTACAATGCTCAGAAAATTCTGAAACCTATTCCAATGGATCCAAAATTCCCAAAAATGCATGTGTAGCCTCTTTCTACTCTTGATTTGTTCAAAAGGTGAAGAATTTAAAGCCTTTCCAAGTTTTCTTCTAATCGCACTGCAAATTCCCCAAAATCTGGCACCATTCTACAAATTTTCCCCAAAACGCGCTAATAGAGAAACAATTTCACCGATTTTCAGGAGAAATTTTCAGACATTTTAATTAGCCTCCAACACTTAGTTTTGAAAATTGTGGCCATATGGGGCCACGTTCCCGAGGCTAAGGCCGACGACCCTCCCCCGTCGGCTGGGTCCCCACTCCCCCTCGGTTGGTGGTCACATGTTGTGGCGTTTCCAAGGGCCAGCCCCCGTGTGTTGGCGCCTCTCCTAAAATGGCGCACACATATGTTTTAAATATACATCGAGTTCTATATTGTTAAGAACTATTGCTACGACATATTGCTGGAGGCTTTGGACTTATGTTGTGAGGTCGCAGGTTCAACCCCCACTGTTGTTTCCTGGAATTCGACCCAATATTTTGATGACGGTTGGCCTGCCACATGGCAGCCTCTAGCTAGGCCACATGTGAGCCTGTGCTTGGCCACCAACCACCCAATCACAAATCACAATATTGCATCTAATAATTTTGTTCCACCCGGAACAATGTGATTCGCCCGAGTATATTGACCAGTCATCCTACCACATAGACATGCTTAGTTAGCGCTATGTCAGCAGTACGAAATGTTGGCTGGGTTTTCCAATCTTTGCAAAATTCACCTGTTTAGGAAAGTAAACAAAACATGATTCTAGGAGCATACAGTGTGTGAGTTGCACCGAATTAGGATGGCGAGCACAATGTAGTCGTCCAGGTTCTACACCGATCCGACAAGTTTGAATTTTGGGCTAAATGTTGAGCACCTGATCAATTGGAGTATTTAGAGGGATCTCAATGCACATATATTTGAATTTATTATGTCGAATATTTATAGGACCTACTTCTTAATTGTGGCATTCTATTATTGGGTGTGTATTATATTCTTTCCACGAACAACTCCCATTCGTTGAGCATGGGGTGTTTGAGGGGGGGCAGTAGCCCCCCTGTACAAGGTCCGGGGGGACACTCAAGGGAAATTTTTTTGGACCCTATATTAGGTGCGAGAACCTATCTATGGTTTTTTGAATCGTTTTCGCACATGGTTTTGGGCATGATGGTTCTCTGCCCATGATATTTTGTAGATCTAATAAAGGGAACTACGATTATGTTCTAATCTAGTGTTAAAGGATTTGGGTTTATGGATTCTTCAGCATGTATATATATGTATTGTAAAATTGAAAGGAGATAATGAAAAATCAATCTGGTAGTCCCGGTTTTGGGATCTAGGGGAAATCTCTGTGTATATTTGTTTTACATTGTATGCTTTCACCATTGTTTATTTTATGTTTTTTAGAATTTGTATGCCCGTAATTCCCGTACGTGGTTAAAGCCTACATTGGTATCAAAGCAGATCTACAAGTTGGTATTGTTTAACCTATTTGGAGGTGCAGTTAGTTGGATGAGTAAGAGACAGTTTGTAGTGGCACTTTGAACTACAGAAACAGAATACATGACAACCACTCATGCAAACAAGGAAGCAATTTGGTTGCACATATTGTGTTCAAGTATGGGGTCAGTACATCGAGCTATAAGGATAGGTTGTGACAACGAAATTGCAATTTTCTTGGCAAAGGACCCTACTTATCATTCAAAGAAAAAAAAATTGATGTTCAATATCACTTTGTGAGGGATGTGATTGAGGAAAAAAAGATGTTGTTAGTAAAGGTGGACACTTTGAAGAATACTAGAGATGCATTGATAAAGTCTGTGAGAATTGAGAAGTTCTCTTGGTGTAGAGAAAAAAAGGACGTTGCAAGGTTGGACGAATGACTAAGCTCTCCTGTGGTCCTTTGTGGTAAGAAAACAACAAGTGGGATAATGTTGAGTGCGTGTTATATTGTTTCCATGACTAGCACTAGTAGTGAAGCTGGTGGGTGGCCAAACCCCACCTTGTTGCATCGGGTGCAATAGGGGGTGGTAGCTCCCCTTGTCGGTGGGTTAGAGGGGGGGTGGTAGCCTCCCTCTATAGGGTCTACTAGGGCACCACCCTAGGGAATTTGTTTTTGGACCCTACATTATTTGGTCAAACCTACCTATGGTTTGTGCGTGGTTTTCACACGTGATTTTGGCCACGATGGTTTTATGCCCATGATATTTTGTAGATTTAGTCAAGGGAACTATAGTTATGTTTTAATCCAGGGTTGATGGATTGGGCTTTATAGATCATCTGGGATGTATATATATATATATATCGTAACATTGAAAGGAAATAATGAAAAGTCAATATCTTTATCTCGAGTTTGGGATCCAAGGGAAAATATTTGTGTATAAATGTTCTATGCTTTATGCTCTCATCATTATTTATTTTCTGTTTTTTAGAATTCGCATGTAGGTAATTTATGTACGGGGTTAAATCCTATATCTATAAGGAATTCTCTACACTAGTTCATAAGACACCTTGTTCCCCTTGTATACAGAAGGATGTGTGGCCTGTCTCCCCTGTTAGTTTCTTCAATTGAGTTAGCTCATTTGTCTCTTATGTGATCCAGATTTAAACAGGAACACAAAAAATACAGAGATAACCATATACACAAAGATGCAGCGGAAATAATACTTCATTTTATTAATGGAAAACACTGAAATATGCTTACAACCAAAAATGGAAATAAACCAGCTAGGGCGATGGTAGCTTATCTTTAAGAAGAGATGTGGTGGCTACATCCTTCTAAACTATGTTACAATGAGGCTTGAAGGCCTATTTATTGTTTCCAAACAATGGAAAACCCTTCACATCCCAAAACCTAACCCTAGAAGATGAAACGCCAAATTACGGGCCCTGTTTGGGTAAATTGGTACATCAATTTCCTGGGGTCGTAAATTTGGCATATGATCTCTGTTTGACGTGTACAATAGCTCATTAGAAAGATCTGTCCAAGAACTAACACTTTGGGACGAGAAAAACCAATCCATGGACCCATGTTGCTCCCAGAGTTCCCAAAAAACTTCATTTAGGGCCTCAAAACGGCTCCAGAAGTTCAGGACCCGAAAAACTGCTAAAGATAGTAAACTGTGCTACAATTTAGAAAACTGAAAAACTAAAAGAGATAGTTGTGGGGGTCGAAATGGGATAGGTGGGTGGTGACCGACATCCACATGGATCATTCCTCCCCCCTTAGGAATCAATGGTCCCCATTGCGTTGAGTTCCTCCATTTGCTGAACTTGGTCCCCGGTGAGTTGTTCTGTAATCTCTAATGTGTCCAGTAATGGTGGGAAGTATGGTCAAGGGCGTTCCACGTTGAACACTCAGTGCAAACAAAGGAACGGAGGAATTTTGTACTCTAAAGAATTATTTCCCACAACCTTGGTAATGGTGTAAAGACCATGTCGGCATGGTCGGTGCTTCTGATGGGCTCTTGTAAGGCATTCTTTCTATAGATATAACAAGACTTTGTTGCTTAGCTGAAGCTTTTGTGGAACCCCTGTGGGTGAGGAGAAGTTGTTCCTATGTTCTTGAATGTATCCCTCTGTTTCTATTGCTGCATGGAGGAACCCTTCACGGGGGTCATGGATGTGGTGACGATCTTCCCCTTACTTTGGGAGCAAACCAGATAGATGAATTTCCTAGTATGGGATATGAGCTTGTTGGCTTTCTTAGTAATGATCAAAGAGGTGGTGGTAGGTGGGGCTAGCTCCGGTATCCTCTATAATGAATCACCCAAAGAAATAATGACAACATGAGGCCTTGACTCATACACAACATGTCGCCTCCACAATTATGGTTGGCCTAATAGTACATCACAAACATCCATAGGTGTAACATCACACAATATCGCATCTGCGAACAGCTTGATGCTGTAGAGAAGGCAACACTGCTGGCGGACTTTGAGATCTCGTTCTTCATGAAGCCACCCGATACTGTATGGTTGCAGGTGTGGTGTAGTTAGTAGGCCTAACGACTTCACGACCTTTGCTGAAATGAGGTTCTTTTGGCTGCCACTATCGACAATGAATTGTATTGGCAATCCCTTCACCCACATCTGTGAGTGGAAAAGGCGCTACCCCTCCTCTGGATCTTTAGGTTCATTCTTCTAGATCTTGGTGGTGGCAACAGTGGCGCTGAGCTGTGCATCAATGATTTGCTTCCCTTTGCCATTCCCCTTGTCGAGTTCTGGCTCAGGGTCAGAACATGCATCTGATTCGAAAGCCTTTAACTCAGCCACCAGCGACTGCTTGGTCCGATACTCACTTGTGTTATGAGTGGGAATCTTGTGGAACTCACACCACTTTCCTGTGTCCTTCTTCGGCTTCGTGGTGTTGTTATTTTCTTGCGGCTTCGACGGGTTGTATTGGGTCACCCCACCTTGGCTTTGCCCTTTCGGCTTTGGATTTGCAGATCCAAAGTCTCGCTTTCTATTTGGACTTTTGCCTGATTTTGACAGCGTATTGGTATGTTGTGCCGAGCGAGGATATGTTCAGGAACTACATCTCTTCCTGGATGTATCTGTGTAGCCAGCCGCAGTATTTGAGTACCAAATGTAGATCAAAATCTTTGATACCTAACTGTGTGCGAAGGCTATGAAAATGTTGGTGAACTCTGGCACATCTTGGTCCCTTCCCTGTTGGAGAGTGGTCCATTTGATGGATTTGTCCTCATAGCTTTTGATAGGGTAGTACTGCTCCTTGACAGCATCTCGGAATGAATCCTAAGTGGGTGCAACTGAAAATAGTGAGCCCGTACTTTCATTCTTCTACTTGCAGTAGGTTTCCCACCAATCATTGATGTGGGGGGCTGCTTTAAGAAGAGAGAAAACAATCTTTTCCTGACTCAAAAGTTCATGAACAGGAAAATACCCATCTAACAGTTTTAAACATTTATCTATGGCATCTGCATCTATTTGACCCTCAAAGATGGGAATTTTAAAATTAAGTTGTACCTTAAATGGTGTGGCATTTCTAGAGTAGTTGTTGGAAGTTGATGTGTCACCTCTAGGTAGTCATTGAAGGATCTACGCAAAGCTATCCATCATTGTGTTCCTTTGCCACTTGAGGGCTTCTTCAAGCAATATTTTGATAGGATCTACTTCCCCCTTGTCTTTATTCTCTTTCGCCATGGGAGGTTGTCGAGATTTACGAGGCTGGTCTTGCAAAGGTTTGACTAGTTCAAGCCCTAAGTCCTTATATCATGACCTCGTTGGGGACATGCAAAGAAAGACAAAGAAAAGGCATACCACTCTGATACCACTGATTCGCATTTAAATAGGAATGCAACAAAATTTATAGATAACCATATACACAAATAGGTAGTGGAAATAATACTTCATTTCATTAATGGAAAATACTGAAATATGCTTATAACCAGATATGGAAATAAACCAGCTAGGGCGATGGTAGCTTATCTCTGAGAAGAGATGTGACGGCTACATGCCTTTGAACTGTGTTACAATGAGGCTCGAAGGCCTAATTATTATTTAGAAACAATGGAAAACCCTTCACATCCCAAAAACTAACCCTAGAAGATGAAACACCAAATTGTGGGCCCCGTTTGGGTAAATCGGTACATCAATTTCCGGAGGTCGTAACTTTTGGCATAAGATCTCTGTTTGATGCATACAGTAGCTCATTAGAAAGATCTATCCGAGCACTACCACTTTGGGAAGGGTAACATTAGTCCATGGATGCATGTTTCTCCTAGATTTCCCAAAAATCGTCGTTTAGGGCCTCAAAACGGCTCTGCAAGTTCAGGACTCGAAAAATTGCTAAAGATAGTAAACTATGCTACAATTTAGGAAACTGAAAAAATGAAAGAGACAGTTGTGGGGGTCCAAATGGGATAGGTGGGTGGCTACCAACATCCACCTGGATCATTATGATAGAGGTATCACGATTCATATGGACCCTATCTTATATTACAAGTTCTTCTGGCATAGTGGTACTAGCTTAGGTTTGAACTTTTGGCTTTATTGGTGTTCCTATTTTTTGTTAATTGTATTAGACTAACAAAGATCATTATTTTTGGATACTCTAAGTCGGTTGTTGGTTGAGTGAATGAAACACGCAAATTACAGACATTCTCTCTCTTCAATTGTCAACAGAGGATTAGGGCATTGCCTTTGGCCTTCAGAAAGATATCTTATTTGCATATATTCCGTGAGAAAACTAACAAGGCCAATATTTTTTCCATGGTGGGAATATGTGTGGCCTCGCAACCAATCCACTTCCAGGTGTTTGACTCTAGTGATATGTTGCGATATAGAAAAATCATGATTTGATGGGTCGACTCTACTCTCAGTTACAATTTTCAACTGTTTGATTACATTTTGTTTTTTATTTAGCTCTACTAGTTTTCTTTCTTAATCAGTTGTCTCTTATTTTAAGCATAAGATAATTATGTTTGTACATCTCTCTACTAGTTGTCCTCTTGAAACCCTATTTTTCTAAAACTCTGGTTGTATGCAACATATCTGACAATTGTACTTTATATCACTATAATGAAAGCATTTTTCTTTATGAAAACAAACTACATAAGTTGCATTATTGACGCACAAGAAATTCACTTTCGCATTAGCCAATTGGAAGCATGAATTATTAGAAATAGAAAGAGAGAAAAATTACACACAACACAAATCACTCTCCTATTTGTATTAATCACAAAGGTTACATATATATAGGATATAAATTACTAACTTTGACAAATCTAGATCCTAAGAAAGTGGATCTATGACTCAAACATGACACAACAACAACTCATACACATGGGAGAAAACACATCTAAAATAACACCTTGGAATACTCACTGGAAACTTGTAATACACATGGAACACATGACATGGAAGCATTACTTCCAAAACCCTCCCTTAATGATTACATGGAAAACATTGAAAACACATATTAAACAACAAACATAATATTTGTTTCTCGTCTTCATCAACACTCACATCCACTCTGGAATTTTTCAAACACTACTCTTTCACCACCACATCTTCGAGTTGTCACTTGACCACCATTGAAAATGTAATCGCATTTCACCATCATTGATGAACATTGAAATATAAACAATATTGAAACCTTGGCTCATCGAGGCTTCCACGATAAAAGACATCAAGTAATGAACCATCCTATGAACCAACACCATTTAAAACATAACCACCTCTAACCATCATTGATGAACATTGCAAGATCAACAATTTGACACCTCGAATCATTGGGGATTCCACAATAAGAGACATCAAGTAATGAACCATGTTATGGACCAACCACCATTTGTCATATATGTTTCTTACGGCTATCCGTTAGTTGCTACGATGGGGGGCTAGAAACTAAATGTGTTCAAAAGTTGATCACACAACTTGACCTTACTAACAGACAATAATTGATGTTTCGGACACCAGGAATTCAAGTTTAAGAACCATCAACCCTTTTTATAACTATAATTGAAACATTTCACAACTACGAACTCAATAATCATCAAACTATCAGCTATGATTCATGCATAGACAAGCCACCACACCCCTCCTTAGCACAGGTCAAAAGTTTTTCATCTGGTTCAATATTTGTCTTGGAGCTTTCTCATTTTCATAAAGAAGCATTTGTTAGAGTGGTCAATTTCAACCACATATTGAGATGACCAGACTCAATACGTTTAAAATGCAAACTCCAAAATTTGAGATCGGAATAAGATTGCAGCATAAACATTTGACGCAAATATCTGTTCCCTCAAAAGCAAAAAATTGAGATCTGCCTCCAATTTTTACACTTTCTAAATACATCATTGGCCACTTGAAACTCCTCCACCCCAGATCTCATATCCATATCTCAAATCTAGATTTGTGCAACAACATGTATAGTTCGTGGGCATGATTTTGCACATTTATAGTATGATAGTGCACACAACTTTGAGAAAACCATCCAGACAATAATTTAACTCTTTTGCAAGGTTTTGGGCATATAAGAACAAACAAAATATAATGATGCTTGAAGAAGCTACAAACAAACAAATAGATCTACACACAATCACAAAAAAGAATTCACACCCTAAAAATAAACTCCAACATATCTATACTAATATGTACAAAAATAATAATACTCAGGATCCCTCTCATATTCTTGGCCCTCCCTCAAGGGAGTGTCAAGCTAGTACCAGCTTTGATACCACATTAGAAATAGATAGAACACAAATCACTCTCCTATCTTTATTGATCACAAAGGTTGCATATATAGGATGTAAATTACTGACTTCGACAAATGTAGATCTTAGGAAAGTGGATCTATGACTCAGACATGACACAACAACAAGTCATATATGTGTGAAACAACCACATCTATAATAACACATTGGAATACTCAGTGAAAATTTGTAAAACACATGGAACATGTGACATGGGAGCATTACTTCCAACATGAATCGAAATGGACATGAAATGTCAATTGGTGGCACAAATCACGAATCCGATTCAACATGAAAAGTCAATTGGTAGCACAAAGTACGAGAAAATAGAGTCAAAGGTACACATATGGTGTAAGGCTATGACTACAATATGTTATTTTTCGAAAATATTTTTTGTAAATATTAAAGGTTCATAGATATCTTTTTCAAAATCAGTGGGCATGTTTTCAAAAACAAAAGTTTTACATGGAGGTTTTTCTTACAAGCCTCGTATGAGATAAAAAGGTTTTGTCATAGAGTTAAAGGTTTTTGGGAAAGTGTATTTTGTTAAAGGTTAAAAGTGATTAAAGAAGTGTTATTGAACGAGATTTAAAGAAATTGTTTTTTGAGGCTCGTTTATTAATTTTTATTTTTATTTTATGGTTGGAGATATTAAATGGTTATTAAAGGTTTTAATTTTTTGTTGGAGTTATTAAAAGTTTTTCTTTTTTTAATTATAATATTAAAAAAAGTGCCTAAAACATATGTTGAGGGATATTTTTAGAGTGATATTTTATTTTTTTATAAAAGGGAAAAAATAAAATTTATTGCAAAAGAGAGTTTAGGGTTTTGCAAAAGTTTGTTTGCCTGCAATGTTTTCCATTTTGTCAAGCATGAAAGTCTTTTTTGCGTGAAGATTGTACCTTATGGGGGCGCATATTAAAAATCATATTTTTCAAGGGTGATATGGTAGGAAGCCTCATGAAATAAGGAAAGTAACCACGAGATAGAAGAAATACGACATTGATGGGCCACAAAGTGCAATTTAAGTGGATTAAGAAAATGAATCCAAAAGAAGAGGCAAATATTGTTTCCATGTATAGTGAGGTTCAGACTATAGCCAAGGAACCAGGAAGTCTAGGAGAAGACGAGATGAAAATCAAGGTTAATTGGTGTAGCGTGGATCTGCTACCACTTCCTATGTTTAGTAGCAAAATATTTTCATTTTCATGTTTCAAAATGAAAAATTTTCTTCAAGGTAAAGAGTTAATTGAGTATCAGTTTAATAAGTCATATGATGAAGTATGTGATTCTTTACTATTGGATTTTATAAAATAATATTTTGATGAACATTTTATGTTCAAGGTATCAAAAGATACATCTTCCAAGGAATCATGGAAGATCCTGGATGCAAAGTTTGGTACAAAGGAAAGTGACATCAAATAGAAAATTCTGTCACAATTTGTTGAAGAATCAATGGAGAAGTTAGCCACAGGTTTCAGAGTAGACGAGCAAGTCTATGAGAGGACAACAGAGCCTTGATAATCCCACTCCAAAGTGGATGATGGTCATGAAGACTATAAATGTGAAACCCATAATGCAGACATGTATATGGATGAAGAAGATGTGACAATGACTGTAGAGAGAGAAGTTGAAGCCTCTGTATATGAAGCAAAGCAAGAGCATATAGATTCTCAAGAACTCCATTATAACATGGATAGTGAAGATGATGGTGAATCCCACTATGATGAAACACATGTGGATGATGACTACAAAGTGAGACATGAATTGTTGAATCCAACCAAAGCTTATGAATTTGGTGAAGTTGAAATTGTTAATGGGCACACGCATGCTCAGATATCCCGCAATAGAATAGATGAAAATTTTGCTAATGTTAACTTTGATGAAGATAACTTAACTTGTGATGATTCATTGCACATGATGCAAAGGAAGAAAACATTGATATGTTGTTATTTGGTCAAAAAATCCCACTTGTTTCTACAAGCCAAGTGGAAGGAAACTTGTTTGTAGCAACATATATTTGTAAAGAAGCTGAAGAGAAGGAAGAAAAGAAAGAAGAAGCGAAGGAAGCTCTCACTGTAGAGCATAATCAAGATGTTTTTAACCATGTTTTTGAATATGCAAGTGTTCAAAATGGCATGATAGATGAAGTTGAAATCAAAGTTATTGATAAGTTTGATGCAAATTTTATGCTCATTGAAGAATGGATTGAGTAGCCAATTGAACAAATTGATGAGAGTCTTAATGCAACACCTGGAATAAAAGAATTAAAATAAATGGTGAATGAGAAAAGTGAGAGTGATTGTGATTTTACATGTAATCCTAATGATGATATTGAGTGTGCATATTACAGGAAAAAAGAAGTAGTACCTGATGATGAAAGTGAAGAGAAAGAAATGAAAGTTTCTAAAGACGAAGAATAAATAATTGAAACAATTTTTCAGCAATGGAGTGAGGAAGAAATCATATTATTCTATGAAGAAACATGACAGAAAGAAGACCAAGAATATGAAGCGGAAGAAGCAGAGCAAAGAAGACATTTTGAGGATGAATAGTTGTGGCACCAGTCGATGGTTGAATGAATCTTTGAAAATGAAGCTATAGAAGACATGCTCAGATTTTTTTTGAAAACAAATACAAGAGAAGTCAAAGAAAAATTTCAGGAACAGTGAGTGAAGAAATATGGAGCCTACAACAAGAAAGTACAAAAAAGAATGAACAATTCCTAGGGTATAGAATTTGGAAGAAACGAAAGAAAATAAATACAAAATTATAAAAGTTTTGAGTCATTGTAAGCCAAACTAAAACTTACACTAGTAGACATGTTTAAGTGATGTTTGAGTCAAGTTTCTATTGTAATATTAACATGCATAGTTGAGTCATGTTTGAGTCATGTTGAGTCGTATGGTTGTAATGAATTGGATAGTGTTGGAAATATAAATTACTTCTGCACGCATTGCAGTCTATATTAAAAGTGTGAGTTAATTTGAGTCAATGAGAGTTATTTCCAGTTCACTCCATATTTGTAAAAGTCTAATTTAGAGTGAGTTTGAATGGAGAGATTAGTTGGAGTTAATTCAAGCCAACTAGAAATAACATGATTCTTTATTTTGTAAGTTTGGGCTTTAGATACCCAGGATTGGATCATTGTAATGTGTGTCAAGGTATGAGGTGAGAAGAACCAAGAGTTCCAACTCTATTAATGTGTATGTGAGAAGTTTATGAATACAAGTATTTTTTAAGTGTTAATTTGTATTTCCTCCTCTCTTCCTCTCCATTAATCCCATGGATGGTAGAGATAGACCACTGATCATAAAATCATAACGACATGCTACCAAAAAGTCTTAAATACAACCATGTCATCCAACCATGTGAGTATACACTAAAATATTTAGTAGTTCACCTAATTCATTAAAATATAATCCATATTTCTATGATTAAGCATTTATCATAGTGATTAGGCCTACCTCTCCATGATTAATCATTCTTCTGGGCCTAATCATTAAAATATAAATCCCTTTCCCAATAAATTATAAAGCATATGACCCTAACTCTTCATGATTAAGCATAATCATAATGTATGGCCCAACAATTTAAATATATAAATGATTAATAAGTGTTTGAGCCTAAATCTCTATGATTAAGCATTTGTCATAGTGTTTGACCCAACACTTTAAAAATATAAATCACTAGAACGATTATTTATTTATTTAGTAGTTGGGCTAATTCTTTAAAATATAACCCCTATTTCCATGATTAAGCATCATAGGTCATAGTATCTCGCACTAACTCTTTAGACTATAAATAACTTCTTCCCAAGTAGTTAGTGTAGTGAAAGAGTAAACAATCTTAGACTATGGCGATACTAGAGAAGCAAGCAATCCATTGAATTCATACATAAGCGGAGAGTGGAATCCAGATGATTATGATGGAGTTTGTGAGAAAAATGGATAAGGCACTGATACAAGAGAACCTTCCCATCTAGTAGACACAAAATGCTTAAAAGGTCATTGTCGGTGATGATATTATGAGATGATATTGTATATGTAGGGTACTTCTGTTACATTGGGATTTGGAGCCTATATGCGGCAGCTTCGACATACATGTGCTAGCCAACGCCATATGGAACCCCAAAACCTAAGTTCAACACTAAATATTTTTACTGCAGAAACAAACATTTAATGTACAATTGAAACTAATACTAAATAGATTATATGTCATACAATGACATAATAAATACAAATTATAATAATTTAACTTTTTTCAATAACAAGTGTAATATTATTATACAATTTATATTTCATTTTATCACATTGAAAATTTTCAAATAATTTTTTTCTCTACTCTTTTATTAACTATACTACTCAATACTACTCAAAGATCATTTGGTTAAGATTCAGAAAATTAAAATTTATAAAAGAAATCCAATCTCGTGGATTTTACAACAAATTTTGAACGTTATAAACTTTATATTAATTTTATATATACAAATTTTTATACATTTTATTTTATTTAATTTTGGATTATTTTTCATGTATTTTAAGCAACTTTGACCAAAAAAATAATCCATAGATAATAGTCATGCCTATGAATCGTGTAAAGTTACCATTAATCTTTATAGTATTTTAACCTAATTTTTTTTATAAATAGAATAAAAAGAGTTTGTATGTTAAAATTATGGCTTCAAAAAAGTGATTTACCTATTAGGTCTCTTGTGCTTAAATTTCTTTCGGACTTTGTTTATAAAATTTGGTGTTGTTAACTAAATTTTTATTTTATATATATTGAAATCTTTCATTCATTCAATTCCTTTAATTTCATTTTCATTTCAATTCCATTCCACTCCTCTTCAATCCAATCCAATAAATTTTGATTATTACTACATATTATGCGTGTTGTTATAGCTTACATTTTCTCTAAGACTTATGTTTTTTCTATCCATGTGGTTGAGAATGTTAATGATCTAAAATTAGGGTTCAACATCTTGTTATACTTACAAAAACCTCTCACTCCAAAGCTTAATAATTATTTGACCTAGCTTATGTTGACAATTATGGAATTAAGTACTTGAAACAGTGTATGTCTCGGTTTGTTTTTAACGGTTTAAGTGCTTTAAGTTGATTTGTTTCTGCTGATATTAGACACACATAACAACCAATATAATGCAAAAAATAAATATCAACACATAATAGAAAATTTAGTCTAGGAGTTCACCCAAATATCGTGGGCTACATCTCCTTAAGCTTCTGTCAATTTGACTTGGCTCTTTGGGATTATGGCTTCAATTATTTTACAAGTTCCACACTCAACTCCAATGGTTATTTCTTGAACCAATGGGCTTAGAAAACCATCTGAATCCATGTCATGGCTGTCATCATTTTGCAAACAAATCTTAGATCCCTTGATTCCTTCAATTGGTGCACTAAGCTTCCCTGAGTTTCTTGATGGTGCAAACTCCTTCATAATTACTCAACTGTCTCTGAAACCTCTTCTATTGTCTTCAGCACATATCACACATCAACAATAGACTATTCATTTTCTCAAAATGAGCACTGAATCCCCGATCTAAGCATACCTCCACGCTTGGCAATGGGTTGCCTCAAACTTCCTTGTAGCATCTATGCCTTTAGAAATATTCAAATGGTTCTATAAACCCTTGCAATGGATTCAGAAGGTTCATTACAGTCAGGAATGACTATTGGTTCACTAAGAACGGATAGTGGTAGCTCCTGCAACTGCCTCCAACCCTTGGTGGTCCTAAACTCCAAAATCTCCCTAGATGAAAATCTCCTTGAAGATGGCTTCTTCAGCTTCTCTGGACTGTTTCATTGGCTTCAGAAGGCCTCAATTAAACTAGCTAGCCTCTTGGTTCATTCTCTTAGATTGAAAATCACTTCCGGAGTGCATTTAATTAGTAACTCCTAGTGATCCTCCACTAAGTTTTGCAAACTCGAGTTAACTGTAACTAAATTTGGCAAATTCCACCTTTTTGTCTGCTCTACCAAGCTCGACCACCGGGGCTCACCATAATTGTTGGCTTCAGGTGCGCACATGATAGGTATCCCGATGGTTAGGGGATAATGTTAGCAGTTTACACGCAATTGTGTGGTTTGAATAGTTTTAATACCGTGTGACATGTGAATACTCTCGGGGGACCGCTGATGGGTAAGACTGTTGGTGATCCTAACCCCCAAACTGCGACCCATGAAACTTTAAATAAAACATTTATCATTAGAGTGTTAAAGACCGCTGTAGCGGAATCGGTAGCACAGGTTCAGGTCTTGCTAGAGGTCATGGGTTCCATCCCCCTGGAGCCCAAACATAATTTTACATGACCATTCCAGGCCACGTGGCGTCCTCCTAGCTTGCCATGTGTCAGCAGTTGATGGTTGGCCAAAAGGAATATTTTGGGAAATATTGCAAGGAATATTCCTTGGAATATTCTTTTTAAAATATTTTCAAAAAATCAATTTATTCTTGAAAATTGTAGTTTACTGGACTTTTTCAAATGGCAATAACTTCTTCATATGGTGTCAATTTTTTGAATCATTCGTGGAACTAGAATCAGGAAGATGAGATCTATCCAATTGTTTAGGTTCCACCCTTTTGAACACTTTGAATTTTGAGTTATCATTAAAGTCTTGGATCGATATCTGATCACTCCCCCCCATTGGGAATCTTTTGGACCCCA
>APFE030464549.1:129033-158077 GCA_000404065.3 Pinus taeda | reverse complement strand
TTCCCCATTCGCTGAGTGTGTCTGCCACGTCACTCCTCCTGCCACCTAGACAAGTCAAACATAAAATTTGACATGCTCTAACTTCTTCATATGAACTCGGATTCAAGTGTCATTTGCACCATTGGAATCGGGATGACGAGCACTTCGATCCGATGCTAAGTTTATCTAGATTCTTCTACTTTGAGTTTTGAGCCTTTTACCATGCCATTGGTACTTTTGTGAAGATCCACCTGGATCAATCCTCTTAGATCCTCCTAGATCAATCATCCCAACCAAGAGAAGCTTTTGGTCCTCCAAAAACATTAAATAATCTGCAACTGCTATGTACTTTGTCTGCACCGCAAGTGTCCTAACAGGTCATCCTTCCTTCTCCTTCACCATTGTCCTTCAAAGCCATAAGTGATGAGCCGACACTTGCATCCCCTGCAAACCTGTAGTATGATATATTGCAAATTACATGTTTAAATATATGACCAAAAGAATGAGCTAAGCATCCCATACTTGCCACGAGTTTATAACACATACTATGTGGTCAAGTTTACATAAAAATGGAAACAATGCTCCAGCTATCAATACAAGGCCAACCATCATTGTTGCTTCAACAAGTGATGGAAAACACATCATCGCTACAACACATGATTTACAAAAATAAGGTCAAACCCTATGGTTGCTTCAATAAGTGATGGAAACACATCATCACTTTCACAGTTTAAAATGCAACACAAAATAAGGCCAAACATCTTTGTTGCTGCAACAAGTGATGGAAAACACATCATCACTTTTACAGTTTAAAATGCAACACATGATTTGCAAAAATAAGGCCATGACATTCTACCACACCTAGAAGAACCATCTCTCACTTATCAAAGTGAATGGGTCGCTTCCTTGTGGCGTATTCGCTGATCGAACAATTGTTTCACCTGGTTCAACACAGATGCTTTGTCCTTGCGACGCTGCTCTGGATGGAGCCTCCAACATGTGGCTCTTTGATGACCACCTCTGTCACAATGACTACAAAAAGCCTTCTTCCTCCAAATCTTCTTTACCTTCTGCTTCGCTTGCTATTGAGAGGGTCTTTCACGCCTCACTCTTTTTCGTGCTGCTATTCTTTTCCAACACTCAATAAACATATGGTTATGCAATCCACAAAAACTGCAAGTTCTTTTATGCCATGATTTTCGTTCATTATTAACAATACATTTGTAATCAAAATGAACATTAGAATATCGAGACTGGTTATACCTTTCTTATTGGTATCTAGTATGATCATGGGAACAAGAGCTTGCCTCACGTCTTTCTTTGCAATGCATACTGCCATAGGTTTATGGTGATGTGTTCTGTCATCCTCTTTCCTTGACTGTTTCAACAATGTCATGGAAGCTTCTGACATCTTTGAGCATTGTCCTTTAGTGCACCCCAACCTTGCGAATCGAGGTCTTTTCTCAACCTTTCCATGGATGAGTTATGCCTTGGCTTTTAACACCAAGTCCTTCTTCTTCCTTGTACCTCATCCTGGTAAGGGATTTCATGTTTGTCCCTATAATTGGTATCTCCACATTTCCTACAAAAATTATACTACGTGAAGATGAAAATGAAGGGAAATCGACATCTTTTACCTCCATTACCCTAGCTGTTTTAGCGCATTACCCAACTTCCTTCCTGACATACCCAAGTCTCTCCTGATGGGGCAATTCCTCTACTTTGATGGGGTTTATGATGCCTTGGCCATTAATGCCGAGGCCCTTCCACTCATACCCCATTCTCCTTAACAATTTGGAGCCGATTCCTGTGGTATGATTTTCAAAAACGACGAAATCGACATCAGGGAAAATACATGAAATCGAAGAATTACTTTTTACCTCACAAGGGTCATGCTGCAGCTTTTCCAAGGCCTCGTCCTTAGCTTGCAGTTGGCGTAGCAACCTCTATTTTTCCCCTTACTCTTCTTGTAGAAGCCTCCTTGATCTAGCGAGCTCTGCTTGAAGGCTCTGGTCGTTGCGCTTCAATTCTTCTAAGGCTATCTTTGCATCTTGCAATTGAAGCAACAATTGATGCTTCTCCTCTTTCTCTTCTCGTAGTAACCTTCTTAATTCAACGTTATCTTCTTGAAGCCTCTGGTTAATCTCCTCATTCGAGGAAGGCGATGAATAAAACGCTTAAGCACCGGAAGATGTGGATGATGCATCGCTTTCTGATCTCTTTGTCTCCTCCTCTCTTCGCTTCTCATACGCTTCATACATGATGTCCACCATTTTGGACATTCGCAGGAAGGTCTCATGCATTTCTTTATCATTCTCCATGGTTGCACACTCAGTCATTCACGCACACAATTTCCTATCAGTAAAAGACCGCTTCTCTTCCCAACGTGCTTCAACATCCACCATGTCTCCTCTTCATGATGCATGTCCTCTAAGGCTTATCTCTGGCTAGTGTACTCATGTAATTCAGATCAACTAAGCCCTGCTCTGATACCAAACTAGATCCAAGATCTTTTACTTACAGATGCATCATAATTACATATAACAGACCTAATTAACCATGGAACTTAAAAAGCACATAAACAATGTGAAAATAACCAGAAGAACATAAAACCATGACACAATGATTTGATTACGGAGTTCATCCAATTTGGACTATGTCTCTGGGCCCTGCTCAATAGTGGGGAGGCCTTCATTCATTAAGTGGCATTAAAAGAGATAAAAGTACAAACAACATTCTTTACAATCCTTATACCTCCAAGCTGGAAGATGGATGAAGCATGGAGAGCCTAACTTCAGAAACAGACAGTACCACTGAACTCCTGGCGAAAAATCATGCAAAAATGCATATTCAAACACCCAATTTGGATAATCGGCCTTCTGCAACTTCTTGGAACCTCCCTGCTGCCAAGGGCAGGGTTTGTGGCACAATAGATTCTACATTAATCATCCAGTTCTCTCCTCCTTCTTCCGACATAAAATGGCCTTTAAATAATCATGGCGGCAATTCCTCAACTCTCGAGCACTTCTAACCATAGGCCAAGCAAAGCAGGTGGGTTTGATTCGATATCAAGGATCTTAGGCCTAAAGGAGACATGGAAACAACCTTACAAGTCTGGTGTAACTCCTTTGGAATGCACATTTGACTTAACGACTTTCATTATCACCATTCCAACCATCAGCGGACAGTCCCAATCCCGAACAACAGGTACTTTGTGATGCGACGAACCTGCCGGCAATATAAATCATAGTATATAACTCATTACATCTGGGAACCCCATCGTAATCACAATCGACGCTCAACCATCGGCGTATCGACCCAACCTTGCGTTTTGCGATAACACAAATCCACCGGGATTATTAATCACAATGTATAAGACATCGGGTCCAGAGCCCTATCGTAAATCACAATCGGTGGAGGGTGGGCTGATACTCCACACAACTACTCCCGCTGCGATCTGCGATTGCGACTTATCGCATCACAACCTGACCTGTTTCGGGGGCCAATTCCTTAACCTTCTGCGATGTGCGATTGTGATTTGACCGCATTGCAACCTTGCTTCGTCGAGGGCCGATTCTTGAATACTCTTTCTTCCTCTAACCTGCGATATACGATATTGCAATCGCAGTCGAGATCCTACCGGGGCCAATTCTCCTTGAGCCGCTTCTTCCTCTTACTCTGATATGCGATATGCGGGACTAATGGTAGCCTGCCACTTGGCGCTTCCCCATTCACTGAGAGTGTCAGCCATGTCATTCCTCTTGCCACATGGACAAGTCAAACATAAACTTTGACTTGCTCTAACTTCTTCATATGAACTCGGATTCGAGTGTCGTTCTCACCGTTGGAATTAGGATGACGAGCAATTTGATCCGATGCTAAGTTTATCCAAATTCTGCCACTTTGAGTTTTGATCCTTTTACCATGCCACTAGTACTTTTATGGAGATCCACATGGATCAATCCCCTTAGATCCTCCTAGATCCTCCTAGATCCTCCTAGATCACTGGCTCATTCGGGCCAAAGAAAAAGAGTTTGGGAGTTGCCCTAGTGCTAACCCGAAATAACAATGGACAAGCTTACTAATAGAATTTGACGCATAATACAAGACGAAGAGAACCAAGAGACATTCAATTATAAACTATGACTCACTTGCTTGACACTATCATGGATGCCATAGGATATGCCATAGTCACAAATGTTTCCTCACTAAAGCTGCCAAATTTAACCCATCCGCCACCTTACCAAACTCGCATACCTCATAGATATATTTTGGAGGACATTCAAGATGCCAAACCCATACCCAATTGGGAAAAGACTCCTTTTGACGCGCTAGAGAGGCAAAATTATGCTTCAATGCCGAACCAATTATGCAAATACCAAGCACACTGACAGGATTCGATTCAAAACTCTAGGCAAAGTTAATTGAGAGACTATCAGGTATAAACTATGCATCACCTGCCTAACATTGCCATGGAGGCCACGAGACTTGCCAAAGTCAGCAACATATCCTCTTTGGAGTGAAAACTAAAATGGAAAGACCCCTTTGCCTATGGGAATTATGAGTCATGAATTTATGCCTCTGTTGCTCTAACCCATATGTGAGAGGAGTTATGGCTGCATCACTATTCATAAACTCCTGCCTACAATCTACAATCATCATTCTAAGTGGATGTCCTGCTCTGTACTCGTACTATGACCTCCAAATGAAACTCTTGTGTTGCAAGGGATTTGGACTTGCATCACCTACCTGCTGTAAATAGATATGGGATGTCATGACATGAGTCGAGCTCCCTTCCACCTTTTGTTTAATTTTCTTCATGAGTAAAATAGTGTTATTTAACCTTCCCCTCTGGGGTGAGACTATTATTTGAGCATAGGCTTTAGAGTCCTTTATTAGAATGTTAAGGACTTTCACGTTATGGTAGATTGCTCCATTCCTGTTCTCCATTGGTTTCAAGTTGCATGGCTCGGAGCTGGCATGCACGATTAACACTCTGATCAACTTCTATTTTTGGTTTCTTGGGATGTGGAAAAAAGCTTTGTGTGGAAATTCATCTTATTCCCTTCAGAAGGTTTTCCAAGTGATTGTCTCTTGGCCAAGTTCTGGTTTGGAGATGTTAAATAATAATAAGCGAGTCCCCTAGGATGGTAATATTGGTCACTCATATAGCTTTAACTAGAAACAGACCTTGTAACATGCCATACATTTCTACTTGGTTATTGGTCTTATATCCCGAATTCCATACCTAGTTACAATTTTCCATTGAAACTATATAATACCCTCCTCCTCTTACCATCCTTTTCAATTTGATTTTAATAATGTAACTCCATTTTAATAAAACTACTATAATTATTTATAAAGTTAACTATTGAGTGGGCCTAATGGTTAAGAGCATGTGTTTCCTCCTAAGAGGTCACAGGTTCAAAACCGGAGGGGGGTAGAGTATGTATGCCTTCGTAGACTTAGCAGTCAAATCGCTGCGCAGAGGTGGGTCCCTTGTCCCACAAACAAGGGGGTTTCATACACCAATTTGGTGTCTGGCTTGGCTGTGACCTTAAAAATGGATATTATTATTATTATATAAAATAAGTTTTGATTTAATTTTAATGCAATATCTAAATTAAAAAAAATTAAGATGAAATTGTTTTTCCTTAATAACTTTCATTAAAATTGGTGACGATGAACCACACTAGTTGGTTCGAAACGCGTCGACAAAGGTCATTTTTATGTGATTCACGCCGAAGCTATACTTATAACGAATCCCAAAATTATTTGATTGCCATTTTATACTTCCTCATTTTGAGTGTGAAGCAGCGAATTTTCAAACACACGTAATACGATAGAAAGAAATGTAATTTAAAATAAAAAAGAGGCCATTTCAAATGATTTAATCAGATTGTGTGGTTATTGTATCACGTTCAGAACAACTTCAACTGGCATGATGTACACATGATGTCAAAGAAGCGATTTGCCACTGAGATAGGAGCCCTCGAGTACTTGGATTGATTGGTGGCACAATTACTGAAGCTGCAGAAATGGCATTTTCCATGGGAACGACAGCTATCCTTTCCAGCAGCGCCCAACCAGGCGTTTCTTTAATTTCACCCAGTGCTTCAATTTCATACCTTCATTCTTCTTCTCTTCATAATACTACAGTTCCCTGGAGGAGGAGTCACGGGTACCGGGCACTCCCCACAAAACTGGTAATCGCTTTTTTATTTGACAAATATCTGCTGTTCCTTGGTTCTGAATTGGGCTGAAAACCGATTCTTCTATGCTTCCTATTGGAGACCCAATTAAAGGGTTTTTTTTTTTCAAAGGCAGGATTTCATTTTTCTTTAATAGAATCCTTTAGTCTTTTTAGGACGAAACTGTAAACACTATGTGGTGATAACGCTGGCAAAGCTCAGGTTTAAATGTAACCCTATGCGTCTTTGGCTACGCATGTCATCACTGTGGCCGAGGAGGTCTGCACCTGGGCATTTACTAATTTTCGATTATCATGGTGAGCACTCTTCAAATGAACCTACACGAAAGCGAGGGTCCAACAAAGGTCCCCAAAAGCAACCACAACCTCTGATAGATTTAAGATTTTGGGTAGAGATTTGAGCCATGGCCTCGCACTATTTCAAATTCTTGGATGTTAAAGTAGGTGTCTCATGATCACATGCTTGTTAAAAAATGGGGTGGCATTGTGCGCCATTTTTGATGACCTATTAACATTCGACCTTCATTGGCCGCAGCCTGCAGAATCCACAAAAGTTGTAGCTAACTTCCATCCACTTCAGCTCCTCCCAGTGCTGCGTCCCGCTATTAGATAAATCAGGCAAATCCAGTCATCATCAAGTATAGAAATTTCCATCCTTTCATGGCTCCTGGTAAATTTGTTTGGTTAGAGGTTATAGATTTTATTAGATTGAACTGGATTCTTCCTGTGTACGGGGACTACAGAGACAGTGCAGAACTGCATAGATAATTGTTACAAACAAACTCTGTATTTTGAATATTTGTTAATACGGATAAATTACGATATCTTCTACCGCCTGACTGTAAAGCAGGTCGAGAGTTGCAGTAAGAAAATGACTCAAGATAGCGTACTTTATGTTGACAGAAGCACATAATTGAGTATGTCTAAGAATATCGACCATTGCTTAAGGGCTCATATGATTTAGGAAACAAATAGTGAATGAGCTCTAGCGTAACAGTGTCACTCCATAAAAGTCCTGGTGTCCTAGTGCCAGGCAAATTGCCTACCGACTGCAGCAAGAAGGAATGGCAACAACTAAGTATTAGGAGGCTGGAACATGTTGAAGGAAATGTAACTAGGTTCGGTCTTCATAAATGTACTTTTGATATTTGTATTTATTCAAGAAAAGAAATATTATTTTTATAATATATTTGTCAATGAGTTTCTTGCTCATTGAAATAGGTCTAGCACATGTTAAAGTTTATCCAGGTCACGTGGATTGATCCCCCCGGGGGGGCTAACGTCCGAAAATGGCTTTCTATGCAGAGCACTTTTTGATTATCAGAAACGGGCTTATAGTTCGCCCCCAGTATACACTTCGACATTGGATGCATGCTCTCCGGATTCCCCTCGGATAGTTCAGAGTTGGATCACACAGGCTTCGGGTAGAGACAGACCACCAGATAGAGAGAGTTGACAGGATTTGCCGGCTATGCCATACACAGGAGGTGGAAAACGAATGGCACTTCATCTTCGGGTGTCCGATATATTATGAGATCAGAGGTCGCTTTCACTGTCTATTCAGAGGACCAAATACTCTTTCTAGCTTCTTCAACTACACGGACCAGAGATGTGTCGCACTTTACATCCAGGAGACTCTTAAGCATCGAGAGCATATCCTTCAGCCTCCCGTCCGACCCAACACTACTCGTCAGATCACCTCTTTCTTCAGTACACTTCCCTCAGCCCGAGGAGTTAAGAGATCAACCAGCGAAGATACCGATTAGGCGAGCTCACATATATCGGCAAACCCTCGTTCAGTTAAGAGGAGAAGCCCCTTGCCTACGAGGACCCAGTAGCAGAACCGCGCCAGACATCTCCCCGCGAGGCAGTCCAGGATCATTAGATCACGGAGACAGCACAATGGGAGGCAAACAGTGACCACTATTTCAAGCCAGCAAACCTTACTGAACTACCCACAGTTCTCCTCTCTCGACCTCGGATGTTAGGAGAATCAGACTCCCACATTCGCGTCCCCAGGGTCTTCTTCACCAGTGATCCTGCGACGCAGTCTAGAGATCAGTCGACGAGGCCGGGATTGGAGCTCCATACGCTCTCCCCGACCCGCCTCGTTTTTATTTTCTATCTTTCTTTCAGTATTTGTCTTTATAAGGTAAACCATTTGGTTCTCCTACTGGGCACGACCCCCCTTTTGTAACCGACAGTCCCTTTGACCTACTTTGTGGTCATTCGTTGGACATTAATAAAATTATCTTATCTTATCTTATCTTAAAGTGCTATAAGTGAGTCAAATGGTCAAAAGAAAATGTTGAAGACCTTAAGGGCATGTTACTCCATGTATATGTTTGTATAAGAGTCAAAGAATAACCCTCCAAACAAAGTCAAGTCTCCTCCAAGCATGTGACACCACCAAAGAAACCATCCAAAGCAAAGATAGCAAGTCGGCCTAAAAGGAGGGACAATCCTCTATATATAGAGGCTGTCCACTCCATTATAAAGTCAAGCATTCTCTCTGAAATCAGTGAAGGTAGAAGGTCAGAAAAAGGGTTGTTAAAGGACGAAAGAAGAATCTCCAAGGGCAGCGAAGAAGGAGAGACCTAAACCGAAGTTGCAGGGACTCTTTTTAGGGAGAAAAACAGTCACACGTGCAAGAAATAGAGGACTGTTTGCGGTCACTACAACAGTAAGATAACAGTCATATATATCTCATGGTTTGGGCTAGTATCCTAGGCCTATAAGACCCCCTACTCAAGCGAAGAAGAGAGTCTCTCAAGCGAAAGAGAAAGGAACCAAAGTATAGGGGAAACCTCCCACACGTGCGAGAATCTAGGGCTGCTGCATAGTCACTTCAGTCTACACCTACATCTCAAGAAGGGTCTCATTTGGTTGAAAGAAGGAAGGTGTCTACACAAGTGAAGGATATCTCTAAGTATAGAAGAGAAGCATCTCATCTAGAGCTCACATAAACAAGGTCTAACAACAGTTGAAAGAAGGATGAAGTGCCGAGTAACGAAGTGCCAGAAGAAGGAAGACTAAGTGTCGGGGAACAAAGTGTAGAAAGGAGGAAGGACTTGACTTGTGCTTGGAGGGCATTCTAGTCAAGGGTCTAAGGTTTGGCATTGATCAATAAGAAGCTTCAATAAGAGAAACTTAGTAAAGGGTTTTCCTCTCAAGAGGAGAGAGTTTTTGGCCCTGGTAGAGAGCCAACATCTTGTGTTCTTGTTCTTATGTTCTTGGTAGTAGTTTGGTGAAGTACATACACATGCATTACCAATAAGAACAAGAAGATTAAGCTAACAAGAAAAAGTATAAAGACTTCACAAATTGTTATCAAGTCAAGAAGAATCATACTAAACCTAATTGCCCTAGATTCTTCAACACAACAAACTTCCATTCGAGATCAATCTTTCTAAGAATAGCGACCATTGCTTAATGGTCCCTAAGATTAAGGAAACAAATAGTGAATGAGCTCTAGAATAACAATATTAATCCAACAAAGTCTTAGTGCCAGGCAAACTGTCTGCCCACAGTAGCAAGAAGGAATAGCATACAACTAAGTTTTAGGAGGCTGTGACAAACTTCCAATCAAGATCAATCTTTCTGCATGCTTGCTAGAGAGATGTCATTCAATAAATTCCACATATTGTCTGGTCAACGCTATTCTTCCATCTAGCATACTCCTTAAGGGAAGGTGGGTCATCAATTATAAGGTACACTAAACATTTCTGTAGTCACATGCTTTCATTTAATGTTAAGGTCGTTCTAATATAAATCACAGGTTGAGCTAGATGATTGACTGCTCTTGATTGTACCCTTGTTCTCACACTTCACCTTGATTGTATACTTGTTCTCACATGCTCTTGATTGTATCCTTGTTCTCACACTTCACCTTGATTGTATACTTGTTCTCACACTTCACCTGAGAGGTTCTTCCCTTGCCCCTAGTGCATTGTGACTTTCCTTGGGTCCTTTCCAATGTTTAGGAGGGACACAAATAGGAGGCACTAATTGATATGGCGTGCCCAAGGTAATCCATATCATTTTCCATCACTCCCATGTATCCACCTCCATTCTTTTGGTTGATGATCATTTGTCCCCAATATTGTCACCCTTTATCCTCATCTTTGAGAAAGGGCTTGGAAATTTTGCCCCGAAGTGATTGATGCAACTAAAAGAAAGATGAAAACATATATAGCCACAAATGAAAGAAAATGGAAAATGCAAAAGTGTTGAAATGTGTAACTAGGTTCGGCCTTCATAAATATGAAATGTACTCTTGATTCTTGTATATTGTAAAAAGAAAGAAAAAAATATTATTGTTATAATTGTTGCATTGGTTTCATGCTCAAGTTCATTTTATTTAGAGGTCAAGCACCCATTGAGTATTTGGGGTTTGTCCTAGTGTTAAGAAGTTAATAGAGTCATTTTCATATGAAGAAGACCCCATTGGGCACATTGTAACATGTCAAAAGAATTAATTTTGTATTTAAAAGTGTCAAAATACCCTCCAAGACCAAGTTGGTTTGGCACTTAAGAAGTCAGTTTCATTAGGGCATGTTGTCCTCCTTGGAAGCCTATATATAGGACTTGGAAGCCTATATATAGGAGGGAACTCGGCCTCCTATGGACACTCACTCACTTCTCATCATTCAAGTCGAAGGAGAAGCAGAAGAAAGGAAAGCGAAGAAGGATAGAAGGACGAAGGACAAATCTCTTGGGTTATTTCTCTCTCTCTCTCGCATGTGCGAAAGGAAGGCTAGGGTTTTGCGCAACTGTCATGTCCCTTCTCAAATACATTTGTAACAGGGTGCTGCTACACATTTTTGAACAATTTTGGCTAAGGAAGAGAACCCATCATTTTCGACTTAGGGACTTAGGAGGCAAATCGACTTTATTTGGTTGCTAGTGGAATGTAGGGGCCACCCACATGAGCATTCGGACTAGACCATTCGAATGGCTTGGAGGGAAGTCGAATAGGTGGATGGAGGGGCCAACGTGAGGCAAGGGAGGCCCAAGGAGTTATAAGGAGGGAGCAACTCTCATTTTGGGATTCATTCTTACATCTTGCAAACAAAATTACTTGACTGTTCGCTCTGCTGTTTCGCTGAGTCAAACCACTGTTTAGCCATGAATCTCTCAAGCGGGAGATTCAACCTCTACTTTGGGGGACCTTTCGTGCTCGCCCTATAGAGGCAGTTCCACAAGTAGTTCAGGAGTTCCATGGGTATGTTATTGCACTTCCATTCAGCGTAGAATAGGGAGTGCGCATTTATGGGTAGCTGGAGATTATGCAGGGGGAGTTTGGAGCCATCAGAGATGGAGTACTTGCTGAGAGAGTTAGTGGACTGAGAGAGCAACAATAGGCCAACATTCTTTGTGAGTTTTGGAGCCAACATTCCAGCAGTTCGAACAGCTGGGTTTGGGGACAACGCAGAGGCCATTCCAATAGTTTTCGTGGAGCTTAGGAGCAGGTGCCATAGGCTGAAAGTCCATCTGGGAAGTCATGGATTTGATAGTAGGGGTTAGCCCATCACTTTGGGACCATTTCTGGGAGGATTGATAGGCAGTTTCCAGCAGGCCGAGTTTTGTTGTTGTAGCTGAGGTTGGGTTCCAAGGGGGTCGAATTTCAGAAGTCTAAACTAGCCAAAATTCTTGGTGGGTTTTTTTGGGCATAGGAAGTGGACCTTTCAGCCATTTGAACTTCAGCAGAAAGGCAGTTTTCTGGGGCAGCGCAGTGCAAATTGGTGCAGCAGTTGGACAACCTTCAGTTCAACCATTTTCTCACCTGGGTTTGGTCATGCTTGTCCATTAAGACAAGCCCAGGTGCACTATCTTATTATCCATTGTATTTTGCCTTAGAAAAGTAATAAAATGGCTTAGTAGTTCCATATTTGCAACATTTCCATGGGTGTTTAATGTGTATTTCGTTTTTATATTCTGCCGCACAAATTATTTGCTTTATATCACTTGTATTCCTATTTAGGATCATTACAGTGGTATCAAAGCTTAGTTCTTGTCTCAACTGTGGGGATTGTCTCCTATGAGAGAAGGGGACCAGCAGAACATCACCTACTGAAGGCAGAGGTCCCGGAGCAGAGAAAGAGAGCTGGAGATTACTCCAGACACGGAGGACAGAGGGAAAGCAGTAGTAGAAGAGGGGAGGGCATGGTGAAAGTTGAAACCCAAGAGCAGGGAAGAGATGGCTTTCGACAACCTCCTGAGGGCCCTGAATGAATTAGCCAGGGGTCAAAAAGACATGTTGGAAGAGATCAAGTCGCAAAACAGAGAGAGGACCACTCCTAGAGGGTTTTTGTTTGGGGAAACTTCTGGGGCCTCTCAGCCATTCGATCACCCCTCACCAGCAGCGCAACACCCATCAACCAGTGGGCCAACTCGTGCTACACTGCCTTCTTCGTACCAGTGGCACATATCGAACCTGCAAGGGGTGAAGACCCCATTCAGATGGGAGACTACTTCAGAGAGTGGCAATCTATGGATGCAGACATAGGGGAGGGGGAATTAGATGATGAGACACGAAAGGATCTCAGGAGGAGGAAGCTGTGCTTCACATGCAGGGAGCCCTGGGCACCAGGCCATCAGTGCACTGCTAGTAGAGCACAATATATTGATGTTTTTTCTGACAGTGACTAGGAGGACGAGGTGGAGCAGGATTGTGGTGTGGCAGATGGTGAGAGTCCAACAGATAGAGCATCACCACCACCACCACCTCCACAGGGTGGGGCATCCGTTGCCCTAGCTAGGGGAGTCCTTGCTTCCTTATGCGGGATTCCCAAATTTTTGACACTTAGGATCAGAGGCACTATACAGGGCAAAGGGTGTCAGTCCTAGTTGACAATACCAACAATTTCTTAAATGCCTAGTTGGTTCAGAGGAGGGGCCTCACCACGGCTGAATTTGAGGGCTTCTGAGTCCTAGTACCAGGTGACCGTACCATATAGTGCACTTGATACGTGCCTTCCTTGACAATAGTTATGGGGAACTACTCGATGACAGACCATTTCTTTGTGGTCGATGTGCCAGACGCTAGCGTGGTGATGGGTGTCCAGTGGTTGTATTCCCTTAGGCGAGTCACGACAGATTGGAGGAAGCCAAAGATGGAGTTCATTGGGTATGATGGCAAACTAGTAGTTTTGAGAGGCATGCAGTCTTATCCACCTCAGACAGCTTCGACCCACATGATGGAGGCAGATCTGCGACATGGGGACATTGCATGGGCAGTTGAGCTGAGGATTTTAGAGGCTGGGGGATAGGCTCAGTGACCACCACCAGATATACAGGTTTTGCTGGACAGATATGCAACGGTGTTTGGGGACCTTCCACCAGGGTAGCCACCAGACAAGGGATTTGAGCACACCATTGAGTTGGAGCCGGGTGTGCAGGGAGTGATCACCACCCCTTATAGGCATCCCAAGGCCTATAAGGACGAGATAAAGAAGGCCTTTCAAGCGTTGTTAGCATTGGGCCATATTAGTCCAAGTTCGAGTCCCTTCGCTTCTTCAGTAGTACTAGTGAAGGAGAAGGATGGGACCCTTCATATGTGCATTGACTAACGGGCCCTCAATCAGAAGGCACTAAAGAACCGATACCCCATTCCCCGTATATATGAGCTGATGGATGAGCTTAGAGGAGCCAAGTACTTCTCTAAGATCTATTTGTGTTTAGGGTACCACCGGATGAGGGTGAGGGATTATGATATCCCTAAGACAGCGTTTCAGTGCCACTATGGGCACTTCGAGTTCCTGGTCATGCAATCTGGGCTGACCAACGCTTCGACCACCTTCTAGTCATGCATGAACCATGTCTTTTGGGGACAGTTGAGGAGGTTCGTGCTAGTTTTCTTTGATGACATTCTAATTTACAGCCAGACATGGGAGGAACACCTCCAACACTTGGAGGAGGTAATACGCATTCTGGAGGAGCAACAATTTTATGCCAAGCTCTCCAAGTGCGAGTTTGGTTTGACAGAGATGCTCTACCTAGGGCATATCATTGGTGCTGATGGGGTGAAGGTCCATGAGGAGAAGATTCGGGCCATCCGGGATTGGCCAATGCCCCGAGATGTGACTGCGCTGAGGGGCTTCTTGGCATTTGCACCTACTATAGGAAGTTTGTTAAGGGGTTCTCACAACTGGCAGCACCCTTGACTGATTTGACCAAGACAGGTTTCGCATGGACTGATGGAGCACAGGTTGCCTTCGACCGCCTCAAGGAGGTGATGAGCAGTTGCCAGGTCTTGAGCACTTCCGGATTTTTCCCGATCATTCACTATGGAGTGTGATGCATCGGGGTGGGAGTTGGAGCAATATTGTCACAAGAGGGGCATCCCATTGCTTTCAAGAGTCGGAAGCTCCTACCACACATGAGCTGTCATATTCCATATATGACAAAGAGATGATGGCCATCATGCATGCATTGGCCAAATTTCGACAGTACTTGGTGAGAAACAGGTTTCGAGTGAAGACTGATCACAACAGTCTTCGTCACTTCATGGGGCAGCGGGGCCTCAATGACAGGTAACAGAGATGGGTCAGCAAGGTGCAGGCCTATGACTTAGACATAGAGTATGTGCGGGGAAAGCATAATGTGGTGGCCGATGCTCTATCTCGAAGACCAGCTGGGTTATCCCCTCATGAGCATCTGCCATGATTGGAAGGCTTAGCTATTGGTGGAGCACTCCAAGGACAGGAGGGCATGCGAGGTATTGGAGGGTACCCATGCAGATGAGCATTACCGAGTGATGGATGAGGTCATCTATTACAAGGGGCGCATTTTCTTAGTACCCAACTCGCAGTTGAGAGAGAGGGTGCTCTAGGCAGCACATGACTCACCATTATTTGGCCACCAGGGGTTCTGGAAAACATATATGGCAGTCAGGGAGAGATTCACGTGGAAGGGACTCAAGGGGGATGTGCTGAAGCACGTACGGGAATGTGAGGCATGTCAGAGGAACAAAGGGGAGCTGATCCACCCTACATGATTGCTACAACCACTTCCCATCCCCGAGGGGAAATGGGAAAGTATCTCTATGGATTTCATCACAGGGCTCCCCATAGTGCAGGGGAAGGACTGCATCTATGTAGTGGTCGACAAATTGACCAAATATGCCCACTTTTTCGCCATCCCCACTAGATACACAGTTGCATAGGTTGTAGAACTGTTCTTTCGGGAGATTTTCATATTGCATGGGCTCCCTAAGAACGTTGTGAGTGACAGGGACAACAGGTTCATGGGAGGCTTCTGGCAGGAACTTTTCAGATTGGTCGGGACTGAGATCACTCGTAGCACTAGCTACCATCCTCAGACAAATGGCCAAACCGAGAGGGTTTATCAGTGGCTGGAGGGGTACCTGAGGAACTACGTGACCGGTTAGCAGAGGGCTTGGATTCAGCGGTTGCATCTAGGCGAGTACTGCTACAACACCACCCACCACATGTCCATTGGTATGACTCCTTTCCGTGATTTATATGGATATGATGCATTATCTTTTGTTGACATTGTTTTTGGAGCTAGCCGGGCCCCAAAGGCCAAAGACTGGGTCAAATAGAGCCAAGACATCCTCAAGGCTCTCAAGAATAACTTGGTGACAACCCAAAATCAACAGAAGGTATACGCAAACCGGCACAGGACAGAGAGGCATTTCGAGGAAGGGGACTTGGTATACCTTCGGCTACAACCTGACAGGCAGTCCATGCTGAAGCAAAAGGGGGGCGAGAAGGTACAACCACGCTTCTATGGGCCCTATCGGGTGATTAGACGAGCTGAAGAGGTGGCCTATGAGCTAGAGTTGCCTCAGGGGAGCATGATCCATAATGTCTTTCATGTCTCATGCCTTAAAAAGGCGCTGGGACAACAGGTGACAACAACAGCTGATCTACCCCCACTAGATGATGAGGGCCACTTGGTTTTGGAGCCTGAGGCCATCTTGGAGAGCAAGGAAAGGAAACTGAGCAAGACCATGAGGGAGTTCTTGGTGCGTTGTAAGAACTTGCCAAATGAGGATGCCACCTGGAAGGGTGAGCACATCTTGGAGCACCCAGCTTTGAGGTTGTTTAAGGGCAAACAACATTTGGGAGGGGAGGACTGTAATACAAGGTGCTGCGACACAATTTTGGCTAAGGAAGAGAACCCATCATTTTCGCCTTAGGGACTTAGGAGGCAATTCGACTTTATTTGGTTGCTAGTGGAATGTAGGGACCACCCACATGAGAATTCAGACTGGACCATTCGAATGGCTTGGAGGGAAGTCGAATAGGTACATGGAGGGGCCCACATGAGGCAAGGGAGGCCCAAGGAGTTATAAGGAGGGAACAACTCTCATTTTTGGATTCATTCTTACATCTTGCAAACAAAATTACTTGACTGTTCGCTATGCTGTTCAACTGAGTCAATCGACTGTTTAGCCACGAATCTCTCAAGCGAGAGATTCAATCGGCTGTTTAGCCATGAATCTCTCAAGCGAGAGATTCAATTGGCTGTTTAGCCATGAATCTCTCAAGCGAGAGATTCAACCTCTACTTTGGGGGACCTTCCGTGCCCGCCCTATAGAGGCAGTTCCATAAGTAGTTTAGGAGTTCCGGGGGTGTGTTACAGCGCTTCCATTCAGCGAAGAACAAGGAGTGCGTATTTCTGGGTAGTTGGAGATTACGCAGGGGGACTTTGGAGCCATCATAGATCAAGTATTTGTTGGGAGAGTTAGTGGACTAAGAGGGCAACAATAGGCCAACATTCTATGTGAGTTTTGGAGCCAACATTCCAGCAGTTCGAATTGCTGGGCTTGGGGACAGCGCAAAGGCCATTCCAACAGTTTTCGTGGAGCTTACGAGCAGGTGCAATAGGCCAAAAGCCCATCCGGGAAGTCAGGGATTTGATAGTAGGGGTCAGCCCAGCACTTTGGGACCATTTCGGGGAGGATTTACAGGCAGTTTTCAGCGGGCCGAGTTTTGTTGTTGTAGTTGAGGTTGAGTTCCAAGGGGGTCATATTTCAGAAGTCTAAACCAACCAAAATTCTTGGTGGGTTTTTCTGGGTTTAGGCCAAGGAGTTCGGGGTTAAAAGCATATAATTTTTTGGGCATAGGAAGTGGACCTTTCAGCCATTTGAACTTCAACAGAAAGGCAGTTTCCTGGGGCAGCGCAGTGCAAATTGGTGCAGCAGTTGGACAACCTTCAGTTCAACCATTTTCTCACTTTGGTTTAGTCATGCTAAGACAAGCCCAGGTGCACCATCTTATTATCCATTGTATTTTGCCTTCAGAAAAGTAATAGAATGGCTCAACAGTTCCTTATTTGCAACATTTCCATGGGTGTTTAATGTGTATTTCGTTTTTATATTCTGCTGCACAGATTATTTGCTTTATATTACTTGTATTCCTATTTAGGATCATTACACACACTAAAAGTTAAATGTTTCCTTGACCAAATTAAAAGCTTCGAAGGGCAAAGAGGGTCTTCTTTGGATGAAGAAGGCTGTCCAAAGGAGGACAATTGTCCCTGAGCTACCAAATTAACACTCCCTCTCAGCTAGCGATAAATTTCCCTTGCATCATGCATCTCATCTCAAATATCTCGTCATCGTCATCAAGTCATATCTCATCTCTGCTCATCTGCTAAACACTCTCAAATCTAAAGAATAAGAATCATAATAGGGGAGCTTAAGCTACCATCATCTATCCAAGGACAATAGGCAGGATACTACTTACTATTAGGTAAGGATCACAACTATCCTATTGCCCACTGATCTTCCCAACTTGACCCTCAAGAGTTAGTGGTAGAACACCTGCATCCTCTCACTTGGGCAGGATACTACTTACCATAAATGGTAAGGACCTTAGCTATCCCAAGTCTCCTCACCAATTGGCTAGATGGGTAGCAATCCCAACAAGCTCAGGTTTTGGGTAGGATCCCAGCTGGGGTATACTCTGTCAAGTCCCAAAGATGACAATAGGCAGGATACAACTTACGATGTGGCAAGGATCTCATCTATTCGTCAAACAATAGGCAAGATACTTATTACCATGAGGTAAGGATCACAACTATCTTATTATTCAGAGTTCCCTCAACCCCAGGAGCTCTCTGACTCAATTCCTCTCCTTAGCAGCTTAGATAGGGGGAAGAGCATAGTTCAGTCCTCGATCAGCCAGGACCCTTACTTAGAAGGGTCGCATTCATCAGTCGAAGCTGCTCTCTGAAGACAAAGAACTTCCCTTTCGGCAAAGCCTTGGTAAGAATGTTTGCTATCTGCTCATCAGTCGAAATATGATCGAGTCTCACGGCTCCTTTTGGCACCATGTCTCATATATAGTGATACTTGATCTCAATATGCTTGGACTTGTCATGAAACACGAGATTCTCTGCTAATTGGATCCCACTCTTGTTGTTGCAACATAGCACCGTCATATCCAAAACCTGCTCAAACAACTCTCCAAAGAACTTCCTCAACCATACTACCTCGCAACTAGCCATGCTAGCAGCAATATACTTTGCCTCGGCCGTGCTCAAAACTACGAACTTCTGCTTCCTGCTCATCCAAGATATCATGGCAGAACCCAAACTAAAGTAGCACCCTGATAACATTTTCAACCCAGTCAATATCAGTGTACCCATGAAGTCTCACGTCACAGACATTATATCTCATACCAAGGTTGATTGTCCCATGCAAATATCTGAGCATGTGCTTGGTAGAAACCCAATATGCATGAAGAGGCTCAGTCATGAATTGACTCAAAGTGTTGACTGCAAAACATATGTCCAGACGAGTGTTCACGAGGAATATCAATGCCCCAATCAATTGTTGATACTCAGAGGGATTCGCCAAGTCAAGTCCAGCAGCATCTCCACATAACTTCTTGAAATTCATTTTCCTCGGTGTGGCCAGGGACTTGCATTCCACCATTTCAAATCTTTCCAACAATTTCACGACATATTTTCCTTGAGAAAATAAAATTTCACTGGGTCTTTGCCACACCTCTAAGCCCAGGAAATAGTGCATCAAACCAAGTTCTTTCATTTGAAATTCAGAGGCCAACTCCCTCTTACACTCGAGCATCATAGGCTCACTACCCGTCAAGAATAAATCATCAACATATAAAACCAAAATGAGAGGCATACCTTGGACCACTTTGAGGTAGAGGTTTGGGTCAACATTGCTTCTTGTGAATCCAAGCTTCACCAGGTGGCTATCAATACGAGCATACCAAGCCCTGGGGGCTTGCTTCAAACCATATAGTGCCTTCTTCAACTTGCAAACATGAGTCTTCGTATCTTGTACTTCGAAGCCTAGTGGTTGCCCAATGAATACTTCTTCCTGTAGTATGCCATGAAGAAATGCAGTCTTCACATCCATTTGGTGAAGAGTCCATCCTTGACTAGCAGCAAGGGCAATGATCGATCTAATGGTGGTGTTGCGGGCAACAAGTGCAAATATATCATCATAGTCTTCTCCCTCTTTCTGGGAGAAATCTCTAGCCACAAACCTCGCTTTATATTTCTTAATACTTCCATCAACTCCATGCTTGATCTTTGAACAACCACTTCTCAGTCACGATAGACTTTCCTTTGGGTCTCTGTACAACATCCCACACATCATTCTTTATAATGGATTCATACTCTTCGGCCATATCATCCTTCCAAACATGCTTTTTTACTACTTCTTCAAAAGTGGGAGGATTAGCCTATATGATGGAGCTCATAGCTACAACGTACCCCTGGTATCGACATGGCTTCTTGCTTTCTCTCAAGGTTCCTCTGTCAGCATATGTCTTTCGACATTTTGTAATGTATCACGAAGCTAAAGGGGTCTCTTCTTGGCAGGGGGATCACATGTAGGAGAATCCGAGGGGTCAATAGGCTCCATGGGATCATCAACAATGTCCTTCTCAGATTCCGACATAGAAGGGCCTTCTAGTAGGTCCATTTCTTCACCCTTCTTCTCAACAAGAGGAGGCGGATTAAGGTCCCTTGCTTTTCCAAGGGCAGTGTCTTCATCAAAAGTTACATCCCTGCTAAACTCGATTTTCCTTTGACTAGACACATATATTCTAAAGGCCTTAGAATTTTCACAATGTCCAACAAACATACCTTTCTTTTTGGTGGCTTCTAGCTTGTTCCTCTTGTCCTTCAGCACATGAAAATATACAGGGTAGGCAAATATCCTCAGATGACCAACATCGAGCTTCACACTATTAAACACTTCTTCGGAAGTCTTGTCACCCAGGGCTTGACGAGGAATCCTGTTTTGAACATAGACTGCTATTGATCATGTAACAATGACTGTTTTGAACATAGATAGAGGCTTCTCCCCAAAGGAACTTCGACAACTTTTGATCATGTAACATGGCTCGGGCAACTTCCATGATAGACCTATTCTTCCAACGTTCTTACAAAATTCAACGAACTCATTAGAAGTATATTCTCCACCATTGTCAGACCTGAAGACCTTGATCATTTTTTCTGTTTGATTCTCTATCAGTGGCTTGAAGTTTTGGAACATCTCAAATGTTTTGTCCTTGTTTTTCAAGTAGAATATCCATGCTTTCCGGGAGAAGTCATCCACAAAGATTATGTAATATAGATAGCCACCCAAAGATTTCACTGGCATGGGACCAAATAGATCAAAATGTATGAGTTGTAGAATATCACTGGTCTTGCTTTTGCTGGAGGGGAATGGTCCCCTTGACTTCTTTCCACTGGAACCATCCTTTTAACTTTGGGCAAGGCTTCATAATGTAGATGTGCAAGCCTCTGGTGCCATAACTCACTTTGATGATTGCTATCATGTACTAGAGATCACAATGATCTTCCACTAACTCTATAGAGTCTTTCAATTCTAGATCCCAAGGTAAAAGCACATCCCTCATGTGAGATTCCAAGGGCAAGGTTAGGACCTTTCCCCTTATGAAGGCAACTCTCATTCCTTTGTCTTCCAAAGCAGATATAGATACAAGGTTCTTCTTTAATCTCGGAACATACATCACATCATGAAGAACACTTTCCCCATAGTCCAAATGAAATTTAACAGAACTAAAGCCCTTCACAGGATAAGTGGAGTTGTCTCCAAGGATGATCGTTAGATTGGTCTCCCTCTCAACCATATTTGAGAGTTCCTTGTTCCCAGAGAAATGCCTAGAATCCCCACTATCTACCAACCAACTATCACACGAATCTGGAGGAGATGAACTAGAAAGAGCAAAAATAAGAATATATTCAGATTGAGTGGCAACAACATTATTTTCATACCTTCAATTTCTTGACCTCTTTTGTGGACGATAGCCTTCTTCACGATCATCAGGAGCATCTCTTCTTCTTCTATCATCTCTCATTCTTCTATCATCGCCTCTTCTTCTATCATTAAACTTCTTGTTGAAGCCATGATTGGACCTTGGAGCATCTCTTTTTTCTGGGCAGTCTCGGGCATAGTCACCTTGCTTGTGGCAGTTGTAACACTCAACTTTTGATAATTCCCTCTTGAATATTCTATTGGAATCCTTGGAGTCTGGGGCAGGCTTTCTAGAGTTAGATGGTCTTCTTCGTCCTTTCCTCTTCTTGTCTTGTGCAACAAATGTAGAGGGCTCTTCTTCACGCTTTTGCGCTTTTGAATCCTCCATCTAGAGATCATCCCGGTTTCTTCTTGAGTACACTTGCCAATGAGCTCATCAAATGTTGGAAATTTGTCATTGTTGCTAATAGTAGTGATGAAGGTTTCCCAAATAAGAGGAAGACCTTGAAGAGTAACAAGCACCAATTCTCTGTCAGATATAGGCTCACCAACAGTCTGCAATTGATCCTTTAGTTGGGATATCCTCACAACATAGGATTGCACAGATTCCCCCTTGTTCATCTTAATGTCCTTGAGTTGATTCTTCAAGGAGAGAACATGATTCAAATTGTTGACCTCATACATCCCAACCAGCTTATCATAGATATCCTTAGACTTCTTCAATTTTTCAACATAAGTAAGCAAATGATCTTTCAAAGAATCAATAAGAATTTTCTTGGCTTTGAGCTCACCTTTCTTGTATTTGGCCTTGGTAGCAGCAGGAGCATTTTCTGGTGGCTCAGGTACTTTTCCTTCCACATATTCCAAGATATCATTATCATCCAATATGGCTTCCAACTTGATCTTCCAAGCAACAAAATTTGATGAGTCACCCAACGTCTCTGTATCCTTGAAGTATGAGGTAGACATCTTGACCAAGTCAAATAGGCTCCTTTAGCTTCTTCCAAAGATGATTGGTTCAAAGGTGATTGCTCTTGTGTCTTGTTTCCTTGGGCTTGTCTTCACTTCAACTCTGATAACATGTTAATTTTCCACTATTCTATGCTTAGTACAATCACTGAGCCCAATTCTTTCTTCAATTAGCAATCAATTTCAAATCAATTTAATCTTCCAATGACAAATAACAATTGTAGATAGAACAATAAATCCAATGTACAATAGAAGACAACCAAGAGCAAATAACAAGCGATACAAGATTTGGTGAAAGACAGGGGAAAAACCCCACAAGAGGGAAAACCCTTTCAAATTCTTCTTTTATTAGATTGTCATCAAATGTTTAGCAGAGAGATTACAATGATCCAATTCAACAATAAAGAATCAAAGTCAAACCTTTGACTTATCCAACAATTAACCAACCAATATCCAAGAGATGAGCCCAAAAGTCAAATCTAGTCAAGGTCAGCAACAGTTAACAACAACAAATGATGCCCTAACCAGTCAACGTTTAGTAGTCAAATTGTAAAGTTTTGTAGATGTTCTATGCTAAGAGCAATTTCACTTTTCTCATTGCAATCATACAAGTAGTTAAGCAAAATGCAGATAGAACATATAAGCAGATCTTACAGAAGACAAATCAGAAACAAGAAAAATGTGTGTGTTTCGTTTCGGCGGTCAACAGGATGCTTAAACCAGCAAAGTCTCCTTTGGTCAGCCAGCCCAGATGTGTCACAACAACCCTCCAACCAGTAGATGAGTCAACCCAAGTCAATTCTGCAAAAGTCAACGCTGTCCTGAAAAGTCAACGCAGGGCAGCAAGCTAAAAGTCAACGCAGCAGCCAAACGGTCAACTCTTTGACCTCGATTTTTGTGCCAGGTAGTACGGCCTTCAAAAATCGAACTTCCCACAAATTTTCAGCTTGATTGGACCAAGGGTTGACCAAAGTCAACGCTAGTCAAACTTTCTGCAAAACCCAAGCAGCAGAAACCCTAGCAGCAGAAAAATCCGTACAGTCTGTCCTCTTCGTCCTTCCCACGTGTGGCTGAATTCGTTCTCCAGGTAGCTCGTACTCTCTAAGATGAGAGAGGAAGATGTGAGTTGAGTTGTGACGAAATTCTCTCCAACTTTTCCTGTATATATATCCATCAATGAGGGTGTGTGACACATCTGTTGGGCATGTGAGCCTACATTACAAAACTGGCTGACCTTGCACATATAATTTATGAAGAATAATAAATTCAAAATATAAGTTCTGATCATCGGATTAAGACTATTTTTATATGGATTTTACACCTCTCAGAAAGAGGAATCCAACAAAAATATTAGCCTCTTAATCTGAGCATCAGAACATGGAGTTTGGACCTAGTTGTCCAAATTTAACACAAATCAACGCCAAAAAGTTCGGTCTTGGAAGCAGAAAAATTGGCCTCTCTTGCTGGTCAATGTCAAGTCAAAACAATCCCAAAAAATGCCTCCAAAACTGGTTAAAATCATAGTCAACTTTTGTGGTTAAGAAGTAGCTTCAGATTTGCGGTCAACCAAGGTCAAACTGCTAGAAAAGTTTGTCCTCCTTGCCAAAGAATTTAGCCTCCAAAACAGATGCAAAATCCCAAGTCAAACTAATCCCAAATTCCCAAAAGTCAACACTGGTCAAAGGCTGGTCAAAGAAGAATTCGACCGTATTAAAAATACTCTCTCTCCTCTTCGTATGTGTGGAAAAGCCCTGCAATTTTCAGAAGTAGTCGAACCTCCAAAGAGAAGAAGAAGATGTTTTATGAGATGCTCCAAAGTGATTTGAATTGAGGTTTATTTATATGCTTCTTAGGTGGTCGAATTACCTTGCCTAGGTTGACTTGTACTTTTGTGTACTTGTGGGTTTCACACTAAAAATTAATGTTTTCATTAACCAAATTAAATTCTTCCAAGGGAAAAGAGGGTCTTCTCTAGATGAGGAAGGCTGTCCAAAGAGGAAATTTGTCACTAAGCTACCAAATTAACAGAAAGTAGGTCGAGGAAAGGGGTAACTCAGGTCCCCACGATTGCTCCCTATTCTCATCATTACCCTCAAGAGTAGCTGGTATCAAGGCAATGGCATCTGCCTTGAAGTCATTCCCATACCATGTCCACCTTTATCACATGCCCCTGTGGATTAATGTGCCCTCTTAGGAATTGCCCTTCCCATTGGGGTTGGAAGAACCCAATAGGGTTATTGAATAACCATCCCAAATATAGTTGTGGCAACTTGCTTGCAAACCTTCCACTAGGAAGACATTTGAAGATAAGACTTGTGTGAAGTATTTTAATGCCCTTAGCACTAAGTATGGTACACTATGATACTATTATGGTTTCTTTACCTAATAATGTTGATCTTACTTGATCTTGAGGGTTTGTCTTAGGTGGTTTATTGGATATCCCTTGAAGGATGGTTGGACACTTTTGCAATACCTTGAAGAGGACGTCTAGCCTAGTAGAGCACTTATGACCTTGTAGCCACAATGTTGCCCACATAGAGATGAGCATTGGGCCTTCAGGAGCCCTCACATGGATGCATAACACCTCCTACACCTCTAGATGTTGAAATGGTGAGCAAAGAAGTCATGATGTTGATAAGATTGATAATGTGCCCTAAAGGACCTACGATGCCCCCAGGCTGGCCTTGCGCCTTCTTGATGGGTGTTATGTTGTTCCAGAAACCAGATGAGGATGATGACGATTTTGAGCACTTTGGGAGGGTTGGCACACACCTTTAGATGATGACATCATGCTCTAGGGTTGCCACATTACCCATGCAAGCCCTAGAGTGATGATGTATGACCTTTTTGATGATGACATGTTGGTTTATAAGTTGTGGCTTGGCTATCTGCCCTTTCACATTGACGAGATGTCTTGGAGCGAGGAGCACTCTCCTAGACCATTCTTGGCATCTTGCTTGATGGAGATGCTCACTTTATGAGGATGACATCATGTTGGAGAGCTACTTCTCCACCACGTGGAGAAAAGAGGGTCATTATGTCTTATCATTATTAGAGCTATCTTTTAGGTCGGCTTGTGACCTATTAGCTTTGTTGAACATTTAAAGTTATGCTTTTAGGGCTTTTAGTGTAAGTCAAGACAAATTTGACTTGATTGCCTTTAATATCCCTTTGTTATTAATTTGCTAAACTATCAAGGGTTTTGAATCATAAATTTTATGGCTTAAAATTTACTCAAAGTTTACACAATGGAAATCAATAATCACTAGTAATTAAATAAAAATATGCAAACCAGAAATGAGATGCTGAAGCTCCGACATTGTTTTATTCAAATGGAATTCTTTGGAGGAATTTTACATAAATTTATGAGATAGAACCTTGTGGATATACTTTAGAAATTCTTGCCTAGAATGTTGTGTAAACTCGGTCCTGCCACTAAGAATTTTGGTCAGTCAATGCGGTCTTCTTCATTAATGCAATTTAGCCCAAACTCGGCTCCTCTACTGGTGCAAATGTAGCCCTTGAGAGAATAGTAATTCGACCTCCTTTGTTCAACAATTCATCCTTCTCTTACTCAGATAAATCAGACGTAATAAGCATGGTAACTCGACCTTTGGAAGGATAATAATTTAGCCTTAACTTGGCCTCTTGGAATATCAACAACTTGTCTTTGACAAATAGGAAACTCGAGTCCAACAATGATATCTTCCTCAACAAATGAATTGTAATATCCTAGGGCAAGGGCTTCTTATTTTCGCTAGGGTTTCCAACATAACTTAATACATTCATACACCAACAAGCATTTCTCACAAAATTCACAATTTATTTCAATAACAATAGTGGACAATAACTTCTCAAAATTCACAATGAAAAGATTGATGATCCAACAAACAATATTCAACCTATACTTTAACAAATATGTATCAGATTCACTACTTGCTTGAAACCCTACTAACAATACATGAACTGGAATTAATTTGCTAATTCTACAACATTCGAATTTGCAATTGCTTGAGGGCAAGCAATTTTGTGAAGGGGAGACTGTAATGTCTTCTCCCAATTGATTGTATAAGGGAGGATGAAATAGCCTATCCAACCCCATAGGCTATAGTCTTGATAAAGGGGTAAAACCCAATTTTTCCAATGTTGGGGCATTGTGCAAATGTTAGGTTGACAAGTCCAATATTGGGGGTTGCTTTCACAACCCTTCACAATTGAAAGCCCATGAAGAAATCTATAAATAGAGGAGAGTTGGAATCAAATTATCATCATCAATTTGGATTAAATATATCTGTTTTCTTGAGTTGTGGCTTTGAGGGTTTTAAGACCCCTTTCCTCTACTAATTTTGGTGGTGAAAGATTCCACCCTAGTTAGTCATCATTTTGCATTCATCTTTTGTCATATTTGTCTTGGCAAGTCATGTAATTTGGCATTGAACGAATTTGTTTGGTTCAACAAACTCAGTAGTATTTCCAGTCTAGTTTATACTTGTAGGAAGAATTTCTGGGACAGGCGTTCACAGTTTCAATACAATGGTCAGTAGATTAGTATAGAAACTATTGAATTGGACTATATAATATAATACAATGGATATTGGTTTATCGATTGTGACTATTTCAAATCAGTATTGGGTTATTGGTTGGACATATTTCCCTTGCTTGGGTAGTCAACCCTACTCATTTGGTTTTGGAGAAGAATTGTATTGTTGCTGACAAATCTTAGATTATCTATACATACCTACTATTACTATTGAATGACCTTTTATACTTGTATATTACATAAATGAATGTCCACTGTTGTATGAATGAGTGAATTATGTTGTTGGAAACCCTAGCCTAAATAAGAAACCTTAGGGCAAAAATCACCCTAGAACACTACTTGGGGTTTCCCCCCTAGTTTGCCTTCTCCACGTGACTATGTACTATTGTTAAATTTTAGGTATGTTCTATGCTTAGAGCAATTTATTTCAATTTTCACAGTTAGCTCAATATCTTTTCCAAATTAGCCATCACACCAACATTAAAGTAAATTGCAGATAGAACATAAACATAAATCGCACAACACAAGCCAAGACAAGAGGACACAAGATGTGGCGCTAGCCAGGGACAAACCCCAATGTGGGGAAACCCTTGATCAATTCTTATATGTTTTTCAATAGTTCAGCAGAGAGAGAGATAGTATGTTTACAACAGAAGTCAACACTTTGACTTATCTAGATAAGAGCATAAATCATCTCTAAGAAGATGATACATGAGATTAGTTGAAGACATGCTGCTTCAACTGATTCTCCAAAGTGACTCCTTCACCTATCGTTGTGCTGCATTTCGTCATCATGTTGCACCTCACCGTGCTGCACCATGCTGCATCTCATCATGCTTCATTAATCATCACTGTACCCATCACTGTATTGCATTATGTGCCATTGTTGCACCATGTTGCCATACTGACATATGTGTTGGTTGCACCTTGCTTACTTGTTGTCCCTAGCTTGCTTGTTGTCCCTAGCATGCTTGTTGTCCTTTGCATCCTTGTTGTTGCATGCTAGCTGTAACATTGCATGCTTGGTGTATTTGCTGCTAAGTACCATACAATTGTCCCAATGTTAGTTAGTTGTCCCTTGCATGCTGCTCTCCTTCGGAGATAGATGCTTCGATAGTTCTCGGCAGTTCCGGCTGTTCCCGGTAGTTTCGACAGTTTCCGCCAGTTCCGGCTGTTCCCGGCAGTTCTGGCAGTTCCCGACAGTTCCCAACAGTTCCGGCTATTCCCGACAGTTCCGGTAGTTTTGGCAGTTCCCGGCAGTTCCAGCTATTCCCAGCAGTTCCGGTTATTCCTGGCAGTTCCGACAGTTTCGGCAGTTCTCGGTGGTTGCGGCAGTTCCCGACAGTTCTGTCAATTCCGGCTATTCTCAACAGTTCTGTCAATTCCGGCTATTCTCAGCAGTTCCCCACAGTTCCGGCTTTTCCAGTGATTCCCGACAGTTCCGGCTTTTCTCAACAGTTCCGGCAGTTTCGGCTTTTTTTGGCAGTTCCGGCTATTCCCGGTAGTTTCAGCAATGCCGGCTATTCCCGGCAGTTCCGGCAATTTCAGCTATTCCCTGTAGTTCCCGGCAGTTCTGTCAATTCCGGCTATTCCTAGCAGTTCTGGCAGTTCCCGGTAGTTCCAACAGTTCCGGCTTTTCCGGTAGTTCCCGACAGTTCCGGCTTCTGCCCTCTAGATTAGGGCAGCGTTATCCCTTAGGATCTCTCCTCCTACTAAAACCCAAAGACAAGGAGAGAGGAAGAGATCCCAAGTGTGTATAAAATGACTTGAAGGCCACCTCTATTTATACTAAAACGTTGAGCACAAGTGGGGTTTATTTGGTTGCTGGCCGACCTTGACGAATTGTCCCATAACACAAATAAATTCATATCTCCATGAATACTTATCGGAATCGGATGATCTTTAGATCAATCCTACATCTCTCGATGAGAGGGATATAAGAAAAATATCAACTTCCATTAATAAGATGACCCACATGGAGTTTGGCCCTAGTTGCCAATTTTAACATTCCCTCTCAACTAGGGAGAACTCCATCCGCTGATCCATATGTCCAACTATACCATCTCTGCCATTAGTGCCTTGCACTGCTCTGCTTTGTTGAACCATGAAGAAG
>APFE030464549.1:100577-119088 GCA_000404065.3 Pinus taeda | reverse complement strand
ATGTTGGAATTTCTAAGTCTAACTGTTAGAAATCCTTCGTGTACTTTCTGATTTATTTCTGCCTACTTGTTCTGTTTAATTAACAAGTTATTTACCATGTAAATACTGAAAATAAATACAAGTACATGCTCAACACATTATAGATCATCACCTGAAGGAAAAACAAGCACACAAGTGACACTGTTGTTTTTGGACTAATGTCCCTGGAAAAACCCAATGCGGGAAAACCGGTGCAACTATCTGAGGGTTTTATTATTAAGCAGTTTCAGAATACAATCTAGGTGCCAGAAATGGCTCACCCAACAGAGAATGCCCTCGACAGTAGTACCTCTCAGTCGGAGATAGATATCAACCCCAATCTGCCCCACGGAATCTCCTAGTGTCAACCTCTAAGGTCTGCGTCAGCCTCTCTGGTCCAGTGTCTGCCCAGCGTCAGCCTCTTGGGGCTCTACGTCAGCCTCTGGAGTCTCTGCGTCTCCCACACTGACCCTCCTTAGGTTCTGCGCAACTCCTGGCTGCCTCTGTGTGGCCTTTGGCTACTTCTGCATGGCCTCTAGCTGGCTCTGTGTCAACCCTCTCTCGACTTCTGCGCTGATGCTCTCGGTACTATCTCTGCCTCTGTACTATTGCATTCACTGCCCCTTTGCTGCAACTCTGATCACTCCTTCGATTTCCTCAGCAAGCCTTGCCCCAGAAAATCAAATTCTTGATCAACTCGGTGTGTTCTCCAAGTGACCCTCAAACCTCCTCTTATACTTTTCTCGTTGGCAATTCAACGACTGAGATTAAGTCCCTAACCAACAACTAAGATTAACTCTGACTTGATCCATGACTTTTGGACCCTTCTAACACAGTTTTATATTAATTCACATTAATATTTTATTTTCCTAAGTTAGACTTAGGGACTCCATTAAAAATATTAATTATTTTAATATCTCCCAAACTGTTTAGAATCTGCCCAAACCATTTTTGGGTAGTGGAGATCTCATGTGCTTTAGCCTCTCCACCAATTTTTGTGGCTAGAGCACATCCAATGCTACCCCAAATCAACAAGATACGAAAGTGCCCAACATCAGACTTCTTCCAAGAAAAAGCCTCCTCCGGAGTCACATTCCCCAAGGCACGATGTGGACCCCTGTCCTGCAAGTACACACAGCGTTGCAGGCCTTTGCCCACAAAAATAAAGGTAACCCCTGATCATGAAGCATGGCTTTGGCAGCCCCTACAATGGATATGTTCTTCCTCTCCACAACCCCTTTCTGCTGGGGGTTGTAAGGAACTATGAACTCCCTCCTAATGCCTGGCTCAGCACAAAAATCAACAAACTCACGAAGGGTATACTCCCCTCCATTATCCGACTTGAGGACCTTGATCTTCCTACCTGTTTGGGGCTCCACAAGAGCTTTGAATTCTTGAAACCGCTTGAAGATCTCACTCTTGGTCTTCAAGAAATAGATCCAGGTCTTCCTGGAGTGGTCATCAATGAATAAAACATAGTACTCATAGCGACTCAAAGATACATGAGACATTCGACCACTCACATCAGTATGAATCAAGTCAAGGATCTCGGTCGCTCTGCTGTCACTGCTGGGAGAAGGGGATCTGGCAAACTTCCCCATAGCACATCCTCTGCATACAACAAGGTGATCATAACTGAAATTTGGCACACCATTGGTGATCTCCCGCAATGTACTCAAGGCCCGATGATACATGTGCCCCATCCTGCGGTGCCAAATCTCACACAATTTTGAACTGTTAGATCTGCAGTCGGTCCTGTCTCGGGTGCTGCTACTCAATGCCATCAGGGGCTGGAATGAGAACTTGTACACCTTGGCATGGCGCACACCAATCACTCTCGCTGAAGACGCTGGAGTTCACTTAGGATATATAAGCACCTGCCGTCTCCTGAACAACACATCATACCCTCTATCCTCAAGTGCTGAGACGGATATCAGGTTCTTCTTCATTCTAGGCACATATAGAACATTTTACACTTTCAAGGGAGGTTTGGGTCCCCTATCAAATGTCAATGTCCCCACACTGACTGCTCTAACCATGCTGTCATCACCAAGTACTACCTCCATATCAGTGTCATCCTCTGAAAGCTTTGAGAAGTACTCTCTAAGTCTTGTCATGTGGTGGGAAGTGCCGCTGTCAACATACCAAATGCTAGAAGATGCTTTGCTAGTAGTGGAGAGTGCACACTCCCTCTGAACTTGTATGGCAGGTGATCCTGCAGTAGTGGCCTCACAAGCTATGAACCCAAACTCCCGATCAAATCTCTCTGAGAAGCTCTCTATCTCTGCAGAAGCTGCCATGGGTTTGTCTCTCCCTTTCTTGTTCTTCTTCTCTAGACACACAACAACATAGTGTCCCAACTTTTGACAATTCCAACATTTGACTTTGGAATAGTCCTTCTCCTTGTTCTGCTGCTTGCCTTTACCTTTGCCTTTGCCTCCACTGTTGGAAGCTTGCTTCTTTGCTTTGCCCTTCTTGCCTCTTGCTAACAATGCCACATTGTCATCCTCCTCCACCTGTTTGGCTGCCCCAAGATGGTTCTTTCTGATTTCATTCTGAATGCAATCATCCCACAAACTCTTCCATCTGGGAAGGTTTTCCCGTGCAACAATGCCATCCACAAAGTTCTCCCAAGTCTTGGGAAGACCATTCAAAGCAATCATCACCAACTCAGTGGGTGCAATGATCTCACCTACGACTGCCAACTCATCTCTCACTAAAGTGATATTTGTGAGGTATGTTGTAGCACTATCAGTCTTAGCCATTTTAATGGCTTTCAGTTTCTCCTTTAGGACAATTTTTTCTGTTTTCGTTTGAGCTCTGGGAGAGATTGGTCAAGGTTTTCCACATCTCATGTGCATAAGTCTTTTCTCTCACATGAGGAATGACATGATCTCTGACTCCTTCCAGAATCAATCTTTTTGTCTTAGCATTCTTTTTGTTAAACTCTGCCAACTGTATAGGGTCAGCAGGTACTGCTACTAGGTTTTGTGTGGTATTTACCATAATACCCCAGACTTCTGCTTCCTCAAAGATACTTTGGATTCTCTTATTCCATGCACTGTAGTTGTTCTACCCATCCAACCTGTCTTCAACTCTCAAACCCAAAGACATGTTTCACTGTCCTACCAAACTGAAATTTTCAAATCTGTGGTAAAGGTTTTTGTTTTTTGTGTAAAAATTAGCTTGCTGTAATTTTCACTTTGCTGTCCCAAACTGCACTTTTCAGCCAACCAAGCTCTGATACCATGAAGAATTTTAACCCCCACTCTGATTATCAGTTTTCTTTATCACTCCATGCATTTAGTTTTAAATCCAAGCATGATAAAAATTCAAAAAATCTGGAAATGAGAATATTTTCTGAAAACACAAATTTAGAGATTTCACAACTGTTGAAGTTGCAGAAATAAAACACAGCAAAATTATGACAACCACATACAGAAAATAACACAGTGATTTTTGGTCAATGTAACCTTGGAAAAACCCCCTACAACTCTTGGGGAAAACCAGTTTGAGAGCTCTTTATTTTTGAAAATGCTTTTACAGAGAAATTGAAATACAGTAAAAATTCCAGCAACCACAAATTACAACTTATCTCGATTTCCGTGCTTGAACTCCACCTCGAAAATCGTGTGAATTAGCAAATTGCCAGAACATAAAATTTTCCAGCGATAAAACAACATTAAATGCTATACGCCCTGCCTCGAAAATCGTGCCCAGAACCTGCTATATGGACTGTACGGATTTCAGTAGTACGATTGCTTCGAAATTCATGCCCTTGCTGCTGTCCCTCTTCTTCGATTTCTGTGCCTTTCTCCTGCTGTATGGTTTTGCCTTGGGATGCGTGTCAATAAATGCTGCTGCCCAGATTCGCTGAAATGTCTTCTTGTTGCTCTCCTTCACTTCCTCACTACTCATAAATTTTCTCCTTGCTCTCTCTTCTCTTTCTTTCAAATGCTCATGAAAGAATGAATCGATCTCCTTCTCTTCTCCTTTTACTCTCTAAATGACCTTTTGGGTTACCCTAAGATCTAATGGCTGAGATTCATTTAGATCTAGGGATGAGAATAAATGTGCATTTAATTCTCACTTTCTATTTTTTAACTCACCCACTTAAATAAAGACCCACTTAGCCTTTTATTTCCATAGTCACTTTTTCACTTTCTAATTTTTCATTGACTTTAATAAAGTCTTCTTTAAATTAGAATGTAACTTTATCACTTATAAAGTCACTTTTAAATTAAATTGACTTTACCACTTATAAAATCACTTTAGGAGAAAAGTACAAATAAATTTCGACACTTTTCCCTAGGCCAAAGATCAAAGCCTTAGGGAACCACTTGTCCTTTGGTACCCAAATTTTAACAAAAATGATCACCTATGGAGGATTAGTGTCTTGTCCCTTGGGAGAGATGGAGTCAAGGAGAATTTATGGTTTGGAAGAGTTCACCCAATCAAGGAGGCCTTCAAACAACTTCACATGGCATTAGGGCATGAGAGCAGCTGCGTCAAGGTATTTATACTTCGATTTGCAATAATTGATGACTTGTCGAGATATATGTAACATAAATTATCTCTAGGAACATTCACCCATTCACACATGGTCCATGACATGATGCAATGCTTTAAAAGATCACAATTTCCACCAATTCGTATAGAAAAGCAGTAAATTTTAGACTTGTGTAGCGAAAATCCCAGCAACATTCATGTGACAAAAGTAAATAACAAGACTAAGCATGAAAATAACACTTACATGTACAATAGAGTATATCCAATCATCATATTGTGCCAATAATAAAACTCCAAGACAAGAGAGAGAAATCCAAACATCAAAATTCATCCATATTATCCAAACGCGTCCTCCCAAAGGGATAACGAAAATCTCACAAAAGCTAATAACCCAATCCAAGTGATGCCGAGAGAATGAATCACCTCATATCTATTTATACAATCTCTAATGAATTCAAATGGCCTAATTTGGACTAATAATGCCCCTAAAATAAAATAATGTGCATAATAACAATGCTTTTGGTGACAATCCCACCAAATAGCTCAGTAACATAAAGATAAGCCTCTCAAGAGGGTAGGATAATCAACATGATGAGTCGTTGGGCCATCGAGAAGGCCAAATAAAGCCCAAAGTGTGCCATGATGAGAGAATGGACTCCAAACATGGTGGACAAGGGGTTGGGCCTTGTTTTCCAAGCAAGAACTTGTGGTGCTCTCAAGTGGGTGTGGGGGCACAAGGACATCCTCGTGGGTTTCCAAGTGGATCGAATATGCTTGTAGACCATATATAAGGGCTAAGATGACGACATAAGCTCTCCCTCTGCAGCGGGAGACATCCTCTGGACCTTGGAACATCTGCCAAGTATATGGTGCAAATATGGAGCCAATTGGGCATAGTGAACCAGATGCATCATCGTCATCCAAAAGGTGGAACACGAGCAATCAATGATCAATGCTGGGGATCCATGAAGTAATCTCTGCCATGGTGGAGGCCCATGGCTCTCAACGCTCACCCTACAAGTGCCAATGTGGCCCTTTGGAGGGCTAGGAACCCGTATAGGGAGACCAAGCTCCAAATGGAGACCCACCTGCAATCATGCATAAAATCCAATGCGTCCCCTTGCCCTCCAATACGACAAATCATTAGAATATTCAAGTAAAAGAGTTTACAAGTTGTGGAACCAATGGGGCACTTCATGGTGGCATGCCCTTCCATAGTGGGCTTTGGCATGCACTAGTGTCTCCAAGCTCAATATGTGATCCAAATGGATCCTAGAAACCCTCTAAGTCTTCAAAAATCAAAATAGTTGCAAAAGGATGAACTCATAGAACAGGCGGAAAACACTATCGGCAAATAAAAACACAAGAAACAGTGGAAAAATAGGCTTATCGACAGTCAAAGGAGCAACGCATAGGAGTCGTCGGATGTGGCCGATCGACGGTCCAGATCCGATCAACATATTACAAATCAGCGGAGGCTATCAGAGGCTATCGGAGGCGGTCCCATAAATGTTGCGATAGCGATCAGCGGGGTCAACAAGGACCATCGATCAAGTGCGCAGATCAACGGCCCACGTTAACCCGCCATATCGCATCGGCAGATTACAACGGAAGCGCTTACAACGGTTCGGGGCTCATGCGACATGCGATTGCGACAAGTTGCATTGCAAAATCGCATTGGAGCCACACAGAGGAGTGGGGCTATATACATATATATATGCGCGATGCGATAGCTGGACCTGATAGAGCTATAAACGATATTCCATAAAATTTAAGATCTGTCAAACGACAGATTTGTATGTATTTCGCGTATTTCATTTATTAAACGAAATACGAAGGGAAGCGCCGATGCGATGAAAACCGGACCTGAAAGGGTTTGTGAATGAAAAAAATATATTGTTTCAAGTCCGATATGGGCCGTTTTGCGGGATTTTGCAATGTTTTAATGTATTTTAAAAATACAAAGGGAAACCATGGAACGAGCATTCGTGACATGCGATAAGCGATTAGAGGCAGACCCGATAGGAATGCAGTTCAGATTTATGAATATGTGAAGTTCAATGAACAGTGTTTTGGCAGATTTTTTTCCGTGTTTGAATGTATTTCTCTGTGTAAACAGAGAATGGCTATTTCGGGGATTTCAAAGGCCAGATGGACTCTTTTGTTGCAGAATAAGTGGCCACCTCCCCTGAAGACGTTATGCTATGATTACTAACGCTCAGAAGGGGGATTCGAGCGGACAGAGGCCGGGGAGCCAGAGAGCTCGAGAAGAGGAAACGAACAGATAATATTGGCTTTAAAGCCACAGACTGCCAGAAACAGAGACAAGCAGCGCTGAGACAGAGAGCAAACAGAGACAGAGAGTCAGTGAGGAGAGTCTGTGTACTCAGAAAGACTTGGGGTATCCAAGTAAAGCCTTGTTGTTTTGTATTTGTTGTGTGAGACTCAAATTGAGCTCACTTCTGTAAAACTCTGTTTTCAAAGACATAATAGAGAGGTCACCACTGAAGGCTGGACCAGGAGACGTAGCCCAGGAGTGTTGAGTGAACTCCATATTAAACTACTTGTGTTTATGTGTGTTGTCTATTATGTTTCTTTAACTGCTTCATTGTCTATGTATTTCGCAATCTTATCGATCCATTGCACAAAGTAATATAGGCAAATCCATGCACATGAGTCTGTAATACCTTAATAATTGTTTAAGATCTCATTCTCAGATCAAGTGGTATTAGAACTTTAGGTTCGTTAAGGTTAGACACGCTTGTGCTGGATTGTTGAATGCTAACTAGGTCAAAGCTCAAATTAGGAAATAGAGAACTGGTTGAGGCTAAACCAGAAATTGGAAGAGTCTATCCTAGGAGGAAAATGATAGAATAAATTCCCTTGGAATCAGACTATCAGTTCATGGACAGTTTCATGACCATGAGAGCTATGGTAGAAGAGATGTATCGAGAATTTAAGAAAGGCCGAGGGGAAAACCCTTCAACATCTCAAATAGGCAAAGGAGTAGAGGAACCTCTTCTAGTTGCCCATTCAGAAGGCAAAGGGAAAGGGGAAGAACCTCCTCCGTCAACACCTCCTTCTAGCCCTGGAAATAAAAAGAAAAAGACTTCTGTGATTAAATTAGATGTAAAATTTGATTTGCCAATATATGATGGAGAATTAAATGCATAAAAGCTAGATAACTGGATTAGACAGATTGATGTATATTGCAGGGTGCAGAACATCGATTCAGAAAGGAGAAAGATTCAGCTAGCCAGCCTTCGCCTTGGAGGAATTGCCCTAGTATGGTGGGAAGGTAGGACACAAGCTGATTTGAAGAAGCATGGTAAAATTCTTTCTACTTGGAGTGAATTTGTTTCTGCCATTAAAAAACAATTCTATCCACTAGCTTATATGCAGCAAGCGATGATGAGTTGGCAAACTCTTCGCCAATTAAAGGGGCAAAGTGTACAAAGCTATACCCAGGAATTTAGAAAAAGAGCTTTAATTCTAGGCATTTCTCTAGACTCACCTGAAACTTTGCTGAAGTATATAGGTGGTCTGCATAGCTATTTGAGGCACACCATTCTCATGTTTAACCCTACTAGCATAGATGAGATATCTGTTCAGGCGACACATCTAGAGGCTAGAGGCAAGAATGTGAACCCAGAGATTGGGGGATCGTCAAAACCCACTGCAAGCAAAAACAAGAAAAAGAAGAAGCAAAAATGGAAAAAGAGAAAGGAAAACTCTGTACAGAAAGGCAAACCTTCATGCACTCACTGCGAGAAGGATGGACACGATGATGAACATTGCTGGTCTTTGCATCCGGAGCTGAAACCCAAGAAGTTTGATGGCAAGAAGATGAAGACTGCTGCTGCTATTTAGAAAGATTTGGGGTCAGACTCGGGTGATGAAACAACAGTTAGAGTCACAGGTATAAAAGGTAAAAATTCTGAAGCATCTACTAGTAATTCTGCACAAACTATTGATAATGAAGAAAATGAGAGGAAAAGGCATGAGCTTTTTCATATTAGAGTTATTTCCAAGCATCAAAAGATTGATACTTTGTTTGATAGTGGCTCACAAGTAAATTTAATTTCTGAAGCAATTGTAAAGAAGTTGGGATTACTAAACACACCTCACAAGAAACCATATCCATTAGGTTGGTTATGTGATAAAGCAAAGCTACAAGTGACTAGACAATGTAAACTTAGGTTTTATTTTGGGTCAGCGTTTGTAGATGAGGTTGAGTTAGATATTGTTCCCTTGGATATATGTGGAATTGTTTTAGGAAGTCCTTACTTGTATGATAGAAAAGCTATTTTCTATAGGGCAGAAAACAAGTATCAACTCGTTAAAGATGGAATTGAATATATTGTAAGAGCTCTTAAACTCAAGGATAATTATACTCATAAACTCAGGGCAGATGAAAAGAATTGTAAATTCATGCAAACAAGTTTTACTGATGGTTGTAAAGGAAAAGAAACCTGATAAAACCAATGTATTTGAGGGTTGTAATGCTGAACAACAAGCTGATTTAGAAAAAATTGTTTCAGAATATGATATATTATTTCAAGAACCTAAAGGTCTAGTACCCAAAAAGGAAATAGTAAATGATATTAATTTGCAGCAAGATGCTCCATTGCCTAACATCGGAATGTACAAGTTATCCGCTTTAGAGAATGCAGAAATCAAGAAGCAAGTATAGGAGCTGCTTGAGAAAGGGTTCATATTTCCTAGCACATCACCACGTGGGTCTCCAATTGTATTAGTGAGAAAGAAAGATGGCTCATGGAGAATGTGCATTGATTACCAAGCACTGAATAAGATAATGATCAAAAACATTTATCCCCTTCCTTGCATAGATGATCTACTAGATCAATTGAAAGAAGTTGTTTATTTTTCCAAGTTGGACTTTCATAGTGGCTACCATCAGGTCAGAGTTGCAAAGCAAGATGCATGGAAGACTGCTTTCAAAACAAAGCAGGGATTATATGAGTGGTTGGTTATGCCTTTTGGCTTAACTAATGCTCCAGCTACTTTCGTGAGAGTAATGAATAATGTACTTGGACCTTTTATAGATGACATTCTTATATTTAGTAAAACATGGGAAGAACATTTGAAGCATTTAAAGCATACTCTAGATGTTTTGAAAAGAGAAAACCATTATGTTAATCTCTCAAAATGTGAATTTGGAAAAACGTCTTTGAATTATTTGGGTCATATTGTAGGGGATGGTGAATTGAAGATAGATCCCTCTAAGGTTGCAGTCATTATAAACTGACCTAAACTCAAATCTACTATTGAAGTTAGAAGCTTCCTAGGAGTAGCACAGTATTGGAGAAAGTTTATTTCTAACTTTTCCTTGATTGCAGCGCCCTTACATGCTTTAACAAGATTGACCAAGGTGTTTCAGTGGGGAGGCAAACATCAGAAAGCCTTTGACACCTTGAAAGAAAAGATTAGTACATCACTAATACTAGCACTACCCAATCTTCAAAGACCATTTTAGATTGAAACAGATGCTAGCGACTATGCCATGGGAGCAGTGTTGATGCAACACGGTAAACCCATATGTTATCATTCTGAGACATTTAATTCTGCAGTAGTTAATTATCCCACATATGATAAAGAATTGTATGTATTAGTACATAGTGTGAAAAAGTGGAAACATTACCTAATGGGCAACGAGACAGTTATACATATTGATTATCAACCAATTCAATATTTTCACTCACAAACTAAGTTGCAGCAATCAAGACACTATAGGTGGATGGGTTTTCTACAACAGTTTCATCTTGTCATCAGATATTAAAAGGGCATACACAATAAAGCTATAGATATGTTGTCTAGACCAATCATAAATGCATCTACTATACTTAAGCATAATTCAGTATTGCACGAAATCTACATTGAACAGTATGCTCAAGATATAGATTTTAAAGATGTATATGCAACTTTAAGCCATGGCAAACAAGTAGAAGAATTAGATTATCATGTTAAGGACCAACTCTTGTATCATTTTGGAAAGTTATGCATTCCACAAACTAAAAGAGTAAAGATAATTCGAGAAGCACACACTTCTCTAATATCAGGTCACTTTGGTGTAAGTAAAACAGTTGTGCAACTGCAAAGATTTTGTTATTGGCCAAAAATGAATGAAACCGTTTCTAGATATGTAAGAGGGCATATTATGTGTGTTAAAAGTAAGCCCAGCAATAGAAAACTAGGCTTGTGCACTCCATTACCAATTCCTTCTCACACTTGGGAAAGGGTTTCCATGGACTTCGTTGGGGGGCTGCCTAAATCTAGAAAAGGTCATGACTATTTATATGTTATTGTGGATAGGTTCAGCAAAATGCGTATTTTAATACCTTGTAACAAACATATTACAACTGAACAAACTAAAAAATTGTTCTTTCAGCATGTATGGGTTCATTTTGGATTACCCACTTCCATTATACCTGATCAAGACTCCCAATTTGTTGGGAAATTTTGGTCGAGTCTGTGGGAATCGATGGACACCAGACTAAAGAAGAGGACAACTTTTCATCCACAAACAGATCGCCAAACAGAAGTGGTCGATAGGACAGTGATCCAGTTGCTCAGAGGCTATTACAGAAAGCATCCCAAGCTTTTGGATGAACACCTATGTTATGTGCAACATGCTTACAACCAAGCTAAACATTCTTCTTCACAGAGATCTCCTTTTGAGACCTGTTTTGGTTTCACACCAAGGTCTCCCTTGGATTTTGTCTTTGGTAAAGACATAGCAGTTGTTGGACACAATGATGTGGACAAGGCAACCAAGTTCATTGAACAAATCCAAGAGATTCACCAGGCAATCCAAGAACAACTGGAAACGATCCAATCCAAGTACAACGCAAGGCATGATAAGTATCAGATTAAGCATAGTTTCCAAGTTGGTGATCAAGTTTGGTTGTATATCAGCAAGGACAGAATGCAAGGTGAAGGTAAGAAGATAAAGCCAATAAGGTATGGACCTTTCAAAATACTTGAGAAAATTGGTGAGAATGCTTTTGGCCTTGATTTGCCAACTTACATGCACATCTATTTAGTTGCTAATGCAGAAAGCTTGAGACTATTTGAACCTTCATGGATTGAATATCCCAAAGAGCAGAGTCAATTGCCTTCTATTAATGATATATTGCCTGAATATCTCAATGAATTGTAGGAAGATACAGTTCTGGACAAGAAGGTAAGAACAATGCATAGAGGGGATGTTGAGTACCTCAGGATTGGGCTCAAAGGTTCAAAACTAAGCAGTGCAAGATGGATAGAAATTGGGCAAGCAAGGAATTTATACCCTCACTTGATTGATTCTTAAATACAAACTTTTGGTGGTCCAAAGGCTTTTTTTAGTGGGAAGGTCGTGATCCGAATTGGATCCTAGAAAACTCTCTAAGTTTTCATGAACCCTTTATGCCAAAGATTCAAAGTCTTATAATGATCAAGCTTATTAGAGATATCCTCAAAACAATTGCAATTTGTGAACAACGTGGAGCAACGAGGACCCTCAGTCAAGCACATAGGTCGTCAGCCCATGGTAACATGCGCTGCCACAAATTAGTAAAACCAGATGTCAAATTAAGAAACGAGGGTAGTTTCTAATATGCGATTAACGACAAGTCGCTAATCACATATTGTCGGGAAAACCCCTCAAAGAAGGAAAAGCCCCGAGCGCCCAAACCCGAAAAGCTATAAAATATAATAGATATTGCGCCAATTCTGTCAGAGGTGGGGTCCCACAAAAACTGGCAGAATACCGGAAGGGCTTCGAGCGGTAAGTGGTTTCAACTGAGTCCTGCCCAATGCCACAAAATTAGTGCCACGTTTCTGGTGGAAGAGAGAGAAAATCGCTCATATCGGATGGGTAAATGTCATGTTACTTATCTGCCCAATATGGACGATGACCATTAGATCTGGAAGCTCTAGATCAACAGCAGAGACGCGTTCTGATGGGTGATCGAGTTTGACAAGGTAAACAATCAGAGTTGTATAAGATTTGAAGTCCTACGTGGACGATGCATTGGCAGAAATTCGTGTTTCACAGGCATTCTTGGAGTTAATGGAATAAATGATCGTTTTGAGAACGTCCAAGAGAACTGACACTCAGTTCGTTACGAAATAGGTGGCCACCTCCCTGTGAGGCGTTATACAATGATTATTACGTAGAACAGAGGGATTCAGATGGACAGAGGCAGGGAAACCAAAAAGCCAGGAAACGGAAATGAGGAGTCAGAAAGTAGATTGGCTTTAAAGCCACAAACTGACATAGAGAGAGAGGAGTAAGTTAGACGCAGAAATCTAAGAGCAGAGAGAAGAAGCCGAGCTGACCTGTAGAAGCAAAAATGTAGCATCGAGCCAAACAGAGCCAAGGAGAGTCAGAGAGTCTATGTACTCTAGAGAAGGCTTGATAGGTTCAATTGAACTCCTCTGTATATGCTTGAGTCTCAGATTGGGCTCATACTACTGTGACCAATAGAGGTCGAGTTTCAGTAAGTAGAGTCTATGTACTCCAGAGACTTGGGGGATCCAAGTACAGTCTTGTTGATTTATATTTGCTGTGTGAGACTCAAATTGAGCTCACTGTTGAAAAAACTCTGCTTTTGAAAGCATAATAGAGAGGCCACCACTGAAGGCTAGACTAGGAGACATAGCCCAAGAGTATTGGGTGAACTCCTTATTAAACTTGTTGTGTTTACATGTTTGCCTGTTATGTTTTCTCTAACTACTTTAGCATTTGTGTATTTCTCAATCTTATCATCCTGTTGCATAAAATAACATAGGCACATCCATGCACATGAGTCTGTAATACCTTAATTGTTTGTCTTAGATCAATATCAGATCACCTACCCAGGTATGATGATGTATGGGTGTCAAATATTAGAGAACTAATGGTCAGTTGAACCTAAAGAATGGAAGTGGAATATAGGGCTTGTAATGTAAGATGGAAAGTGGTAAGTATGGAATGGGTATATATGGAACACACTATCTCAATTAGGAATTCCCAATTCGTGACCCTCCTACACCCATTAGGCCATTAGGGGAGGTCCCACTAGACTAGGATTGAAGATTAACACCCACCATGTACGGTGAGGGAATAAGATCATGATCAAAACCCCTCCTCCTTCCAATTTACCCCATAATCCATGCCAAAAACCCAAATACAAACAAGCATAAGCACCTTATTACAAAATGAATAAAGCACCTTTTGGTCAGAAGCCCACATTTGTTCATGTGCTCCTACGAGATGGGTGAGAAGACATATGGCTATTGCATATGGTGGATATATGAATGGAACATCCTATTTGGCTAGTGTTAGTTGTAGGGGTTACTGGTTGGATGGCTAGAAGAGATGATGGGAGAATCTTTTTTCTCCAAAGGGGTCACCCACTTTTTTGTGGGTAACACAAAGTAGAAGGATCACATAGAAGTTACCGCCTACTAGGATGATATAATAATCACCATGTTGAAGTTAGTAACTCCACCAATATAGTTCACCCACTTGTAAAATAAAGTTTGTCAAGACCACTCGTGACCAAGTTCTTGTAGGAGACAACAAATAACCAACATAGGCAAGATGAAAACTTCTTGGATTACATGAGGGAGTACCAAGTAATGGGGGTAGAATTCCAGGCCCGAATGTTACTCTAATATTGTTGTGCCATAAAGAATAGAAGAAATCTAAGGGATTATAAGAAGTGATGGATGAATAATGATATTCCAAAGAAGGAAAGGAAAATAAATATTACAACTTTTAATGGGACTTTTGGAGGCACAAGTAAAGCATGGGTGCAGACACTTGATTCCTATTTTTAGCTCAACCCCATGATGGAATCAGAGGCAATCTAGTATGCCACACTACATCAAGAGAGTGAAGCACATGAATGGTTGTATCATAGGTTGACCACATGTAATGTTCGCTCTCAATCAATTCGCTAAGGAATGGTGAAATATTTTATTCAACCACATAATCTATAGTCTTAATAAAGTGTTGAAACTCAAATTTTCCAATGTTGGGGAAAAATTGTACAAATATTAGGTTGGCTAGTGCAAAATAGCCTAAAATTTGGGGTTTCATACATAACTCTCCACATGTGGAAACCCATGGAGAAAACTATAAATATATGTGAGTGTAGTTTTTAACCCTGTACAGAAATTACCTGCAGACAAATTCTAAAAATAGAAAATAAACAATGACAAGAATATAAAACAAATACACAAATATTTCCCCTAGATCCCAAAATCAGGACTACCATATTGATTTTCCATTATTTTCCTTTCAATGTTACAATACATATATATGCATGTCAAAGCATTCATAAACCCCAATCCATTGACCTAGATTAGAAAATAATCATAGTTCCCTTAACTGGATCTACAAAATATCATAGGCAGAAAACCATCATGCCCAAAACCATGTGCAAAACCCATTCACAAAACCATAAGTAGGTTCACCCACTTAATATAGGCGGGGAAAATTTTAAGAACCACCCTAAATTTATATGTATAATAAATGGGCTAATCCCCATGATACATAGGGAAAATGGGAGGCGATTTTATCAATAATATAATATGTATATACAATTTTTTGGCGAATCTCTCACCATATTTTATTATCTTGTAAATTCATGGTGAATCTTTCACTGAATTATAAAATCTTGTAAGATCTTGGCAAATCTTTCACTGAATAATAAAACATTGTGAAGTCTTGGTGAATGTTTTGTTAAAGTACGAAACCATATATGATAATAGGAAAACATATTCATTAAATTGTAATATACTAACATACATGTTTGGAAAAAAGGAACATAATTTTATCTTCCTACAAACAATGTTTTAAGTTTCAGTGGTTGTGTGTGTCAAGGTTCTTACTGTACACTCTTTCATATCCTTTAATTAATTTTGATAATATTCCACAACAAAGTTCTTGTATGTGTTGATAATGACCACCAATTCTATCAATGTAGGAGCGATTAATCTTTTCTCTACCACTTTTTTCAAGCTATGAGAGATTAATTTGTTTTACTTTTCTCCCAAATTTTGTTTCCTTGAGTGTTTCCATCACTACCTTGTTGATTCCATATCAAACCAATTTCTCAAATGCCAACCTAACTGTGAGAAAGGAATTTCTTGCTTCTACAAATTTGCAGCCTCATTGTAATGAGAAGTTGTTATAATTCTAGGAGTAATTTATAAACACTTTCATTCACTCTCCAGGTAGTTTCTAAGAAATCGACCTTCAGGACATTCATCCTTCCATATGATATTTGGTCATTACACTTTGTTCTTCAAGAAATATATAAGTTATGAAAGTAATTATACCATGTCATGAAGTGTTGAATCGAGAGAATCCCATACCCATGAACCTTACTTGTGGTCTTACGATGCAATCTTTTGTTTTGAGTCATTTTTGTTAAAGTCCCTCCCCTTCAAGCAAGCTTTATGCAAGTATGAAAATGAAACAGGGCCCCCTTACTTACCGACCCTCCTTTCACTTACCTGAATAGTTGTATATTACCCAACCAACAAATGGTTCCTACCTTGAATAATGGAGTTTAATAGACCAACAATAAAATATTTGCGTAACTCTGGTCCCCATCACCTAAACACCTTATGGCCAAGCACGAATGGAGTCATATTAAGGATTTCTTCATTAGTCTTCGTAAAGATCATTTCAATTCATATTCATCATGGATTCCGCTAACCACTCATGTAGGGTCACTTGACTTGGTAATGCAAATTTCTCATTAATGCTTTACATCACTTGAGCACCTTCAATCATATTCATTTTAACAATTTAATTTTGATTAATATTTGTCAAATTTGTATGTGGTTTTTTCATCAACAACTACTATTTTTTCTTGCATTGCTCCATCATATTATTAAGTAGCATTTCCATGTCTTCATCATCACCTAATAGATGATAACATCCTTGAGGTAGACTCAACATGTTTATAACAACTTTTGCATCTTTATCACCAAGTATTTCAAAAACTTGGCTACAAGCCTCACCATTGGTAAGAGCATCATAATTGACTAGCTGTTTCCGGGAAAAGTAGTGTCTTTTCGATCTGCTAGTCCCACTAAGATGGGTAGCTATCTTAGAAACAATCAAAGCACTTTGTGATTTCCTTTATGTGTGATAGATAAGAGAGAAGCAAAGAGGGCCAACATGGATCTTCCACTTGACTCCTTACTTGATTTCTCTCTCCATTGATAGATCTTGCAACTCCTCTCCTACTTGTCCCGCTTTAGAGAATACCTATAGAGACAAAGCAACAAAACACCATCAAATCATATCGATATATAATATCATAAACAATGCAGAATCATAAATACATTGACAATACAATTGCATTCACAAATAACAAGATTCACAAATACACAATTATATGGAGGAAAACTCAAAGAACTTTATTAATAGTAGAAGAGAGGATTACAACCCAGCTGTCTGATTCAGCATCATCCTCCCAGCATCAAAGCCCTCTTCACCTCATGAAAAGAAAGCTCACCCAACAATACAATGCTTCTTCTTAAAGATAAACTAACAACACTTCTTTACAAATTACAAAATTCCAGCCTCTAGATCTCTCAGATGAGGGATCCATTTATAGATATTTGCAGAGGTGTGAGTCATCTCTAGGTTTTTTTATTAGTGTCATTCCACTTGTAGTTCTTAGTTCCACTTGGAGATTTCTTGGATCTCTTACTCATCCCTGGGCGAATTCAGAGAGGGAAGTGTCATAGAGGAAGTTTCTAGAAGATTCCATGAGCATCCACTTAGCAAACTGCCTCAGACATTTGTCCATTCTCACTCATCACACCCCACAGAAGGCCTCTTTAGTATGAATCACACTTGGTTAGTGTAGGAGTTCAGTATGCATCGCACCTTGACCAAGGAGCAGTCAGTATGGTCCAATTTTGGCCAGTTCTAAGTGGTTTTTCAGGTGGAACTTCTGGGAAATGATGTAGTTAGTTGACCATGATCCTTTAGGGTATGAAACAACACTTTTAGGGGTTAAAGATCCCTTGGTTTATCGACATATATGATTGGTGTTGCAATGCCCAAATATGTCTATAACAGTTGCCCCCTAAAGCATGAGGTCGTAAATCTTTTGATGACAGGTGAAATGCTTTATCATGAGGATCTGAGGTATTCAAACTCGAAGGTGACCTGTATAAAATACAATACAATACATCAGCATCATATTATTTTCATGATCTAGCTGAGGAAGGCATTCCCATGCTCATCTTTATAAATTCATTTTCATGTACATAAGACAACTAATCGTCTATTGTTGCAAGTTGGTGATTCTTTGTATGTAAAGTCATCATCCCTTAGCTTGGATGATCATTTGTGCATATTCAGTGTACATTTAATGTCTTTATATTCCTAAATATATCACAGCCCAGATGGATGAAACTAGATCCGGGGTCTTCAAACTCATTCAATCTTCACCCGATGTACAAGTTGATCCATGTGAAAAGATGTTCTGAAGTCAAACATGGAAAGACATCGCCTGATTACCAGACAATGATGTAAGTTGTTAACAGGCATGAGAGGAATCACCGACAATGATAATGACCCTCAAGGTACTACAGTACAATTCACATGGTGTGAATATATGATCTCACGTCGAACACCACGTAAAATCTTTCGTTCGAAGGCCATTAGTGTAAACCTATCGTTGGAAGTGAGAAACTTGTCATTGAGGCATGCGAGCTTCAAAGTACTAAAAGGGTTGTTTCTAAGTCAACTTCTTGGATAATGAGCTGATGTCGACAAGAAGTGACCCATCGTAGGAGGGCCTTAATATATCCCACATCTACGACATGAAACGAAGCAAATGATTTTCTAGAGGTGAAAACGATCTGATGATACAAGGTTCAGGAATGGCGGTCATGAAAAATGGAGGGTGAAGGTATTGCAGTGGATGAGGCATTAGCTGGGTGGTGAATTATCTGAATGACT
>APFE030464549.1:87635-100425 GCA_000404065.3 Pinus taeda | reverse complement strand
TGTCAAGCTTGAGGAGGATAACATATGCTTGTTCTATAATTTTCCCTTCAGGCAAACTTGTCGCTATGTTTTAGTGAGCCTAGCGACAGTGAAACTCGTTCTTGTCTGGGTGGACAAGTTTGTCGCTATTGTTTTAATGAGTTTAAAGACAAGGATAACTCATTCCTTTTCATGTTTAGAGAGTTTGAAAAGGGATGAAAAGGAAAATCCAACAGTCCTTTTTCGTAGCATAATCCCTTAAGTCCGAAAAAGTATAAAATAATATGAAAGGGATGACTTTTTTATCGGTTTAGTGAGCCGAAAAAGACAAGTGCTCGATCTTTTTGTGGGATGATCCCTTAGGTCCAAAAATATTAAAATGTAGAGGAGGGATGGCACTTCCCCTTACTTTAACGAGCTAGAAACGCCAGTAGTTCGGAAATCTTTTCATATTTAACGAGTCTAAAAAGAGCTTAAAAGAGACTCATTTTTTAGGAACGAGTGATGTATTTGAGTAGCAATTGGTTCCAAGTAAGTTTGGAACTTCTCAAAACATGGCAAGATGAAGAGAGTGGCTAACAGTATCACTCGTCACAGTTGTTCCTCAAAAGGGTAAACAATCAAGTGGAAGCGTATGTTTAGCCAAAAGAATGGAGGTGATGGTAGGAACACAACCAAGGCTTAAAATACTGATAGCAATGCAATCACATAGGTCATTTACTGAAGGCGGGTTTATTTTTAAATGAGCTTGAACATTACGCTAACATGTGCTCACTGGCGGGTTTATTTTTTAATGAGCTTGAACCTTGCGGAAACATTGCTCATACCATATGTTTAAACATGTCTCTCATTGGTAGGTTCATTTTTTAGCAAGCTTGCACCATGCGAAACTTTTCTCATTTCCTTTTTACGTGGGCTAGAAACAACCAAACTACAGAGCTAACTACACTAAAAGCTAAGGAACTACTGAAAAGCTAAGGAACTACTGAGGTTAGGTAGGATAGTTTTGTCTAGACAAAGCACTTCCTTTGGTCCGTCTAGTGTACAGACATTTCTGGACCAACTGCCTATCCTGAGAAGTTTAAACTAAAAAGCTAAAAAGCTAAGAATGGTAAAAAGATAAAAAATGAAATTGGTGCTTTTGACTTACATAAAAAGGTTTGCATGCCCCCAAGTATTGAGAAAAGGAGAGTCTCCCGGTCACCATATGGAAGTCCTTGTGGTTAGGCAAGATTGTTTCTCTCAGTGGTTAGACAAAAAAACTTCTTTGGCTTTGTCCATCGAAATAGACAAAGGTGAATGGTGTGAGCTTCCAATCACATAACCTATCAGGAAACCTATCTTTTTAGCTGGGTTTTCCTGCCGAAGTAGACCAGGGTGCATGCCCCCTAAGCTTCGTTACATTCACTGGACTACTCACAGTAATTAGGTGGATGAAATGAAGGTTGAAGAGACATTATTTACGCAAAGAGACCATTCAAGGATGATGTTTGACTTGTAGCTATGTTTGAACCAGGAAATGAAAGCTGGTCGATAAGTTGTACCATTTTGCCTTCATGTGGGAAACACATCACTCGAAAGAGTGTGGAAACAATATCTTCCATGCTATAGATAGAGTCACGTCCAAGAAGAAGATTGTAATCTAATGGTCCTTGGACTACCATCACATTCAAATGAATGGTTTTCCTTTTCAAAGTTATTGGCAACTTCGGAAGGATTCCTAATGGTTGATTGGTTCCTTTGTTAAAGCCTGACAAATTTTGTGTCTCAGGAAAAAGTGATGGCGAACCAAGTGCTTTCCAATCAGTCGAGGAAAGGATACTCACTGAAGCCCATTCATCTATGATAGTTCCAAACACGATCATTTTGTAAACTTGTAATATGATCCAAAATGGTAAATTAAACAGAAGGCGGGGTCTCGCTAGTTGATTCCAATCAAAGGAAACAACTAGACTACTTGGAGGGGGTATCGGATAAATGGCTGGGTGAACCCCTTGAACTGGGAGACTTTCCTCCTATTGTAAAGGAACATGTGGATTTCCCCCATGTTCATCTAACTCTTTATTAACAAAAAGAATTTGAATGGCATCATTTTCATTCTCTTTGGAAATAGTATCATCTAAAGGTGGACCTTCTAAAGGCAAGACTAGGTCGACTGCCATCTCAACCTGTTGAATTTGGTCCGATATGGACTCAGAAGGTTCACTCTCAACAATAGGCATTTCGACCAACGATTGAGTTACATCAGCCAGGTTTTCAACTAGCAATGGACTTGGTAGGGGTTTCTTGTATTCATGTGGAAGTCGCTACGGTGAAGCAGGATGATCATGCAAGATTCTCTTGGCCACATCTCGAAAAGGACAACGGGGAAGTTGATGGTGTCCTTCACATAATATACATGGAGTTTTGACCTTTCTTTTCTATCCAAGACTTTCATTTTCACTAGTTGATGGTATGTTGTCAACCTGATCGCCAGAGGTTGATGAAACCGGATGGTGAGAACGGGGATACAATTCTCTCAAGATCCGTGGAATGTAAGGACAATCTTAATGAAAATGGTTTTCTTTGAAAATTAGACAAGGATATCTAGGAGATTTAATGTGTGGATTTTCACCAGATGATTCATTGTTTCCCCCTTGTTTAACTGACTTCTTCTTCTTCTTCTCCTTCCCTTTCTTCTTCTTTTTAGCTACTTGGTTTTTAGTATTACTAGTTTCACCAAGAAAAGAGGAAGAAGGGGAGGGAGAAACAAGTGAAGTATAAGGTGAAGGGAAAACTTAAGTATCATCTAGTTGCTGATTCGATTGATGAGGAATCACGATATTTTGAACGACAGAGGTTGAGAATAGCCATACTGTTAGGCCAATTGTGATTCCTGGAAGGGACAACGTAGCCATATACGGAGCACCAATATCTCCCCAAGAAGAGAAAGGACTAGGATCCCCCCAAGAGGGGTTCCTTGATTGGTGGACTCCATTACCTCAACTTGAGATCAACGAAGGAATAGGGATGTTATTCCAAATTAAATAAATTTTAATGACGCTTTGACACAACTTTTCTTTTTCAATTTTTAAGAGTCGAGAAAAAGCTAAATATGACTCTAGTTGCCTTTGATTTTTAATGAGCCTAAAGTGAAAGTGCTCAGATGGACCTTTTCTTTTAAGGAGTCGAAAAGGAACGAAAGTGACTACTCTAGAAATCTAGATAGAGGGATTACCAAACCAATCGCAAAACTGCAAAATACACCTTGGTGGTAAATTAAAGAGAAATTACCAAGGACTTATGTACGGCAGTCAATCTTCCCAAATGTTGTGTTCAGTGCATTGCAATCGATAGGGCAGCAGACACAACTTCATATGGATAAAGGATATCAACCTATTGTGGTCTCCCAATATATACTCGATACTACGAGGAGCACAAGTCTGTACTAGCACTTGTCGTATCAAAGAGGAGGAATTACCCAACCTTCAAAGAAAACAATAGTTACCAGGTTTTACAACGTCGGAACACGTCTCTAGCCTAGACCTCTAGATGTGTTGCGTTGGGTTCCAAAGTGTTGTTAAGTTCATTGATATTTATTTTAGAGTTGATATTGTTTAGAATTTTGCCTTTCAAGGTTCACCACGTGATGTAGATGTAAAATTCCTAAATATTGAATCTAAAATGATAAACAGTCATTTATTTTCTTTTAGCAATGAAAATCCTAGCTACTAAGGAAAGAAGATAACAATTCTTTCAACAAAGAGCAAAGAGCACACACTAAATGCACTTTTCCTAAATCATTTTTTGAACATAGTCTAAATGAAAATGCAAATGCATGTATTTGTTTTTCGTTTCCTTAATGTGAGAATGCCAAAGAGGAAAACTAAGTACATATTTGAACTATTTTCTTTAAAGCGACACTTCAACAATTTCTTTTTCAAAACGAAAGGAAGAATAAAATGACACTTTTTGATTTCGAATAGAAAACTTCTTTCGGCACTTCAAATATTAACAATTAAAATCAAATACAATGGCAAAAGTACAATTTACTATCTAGATGAGGAAGACTTTACGACACTCTTCTTTTTGATTCAAAACGACAATTACGACACTTTTGCATCAAAAACGATAGTTTGATGTAGGCTACTTTTGACGAAGGACTGTAAATGATGGACAAATACATCAAAACATTTACTAATCCTATTAAATGGAGGCTAAATAATGTAAAGGAAAGAGGCTTCAGCAATGAGACATTGAGCATAAGCAGCAAAAACAACTAAATAGAGCTAAAAACAAGGAGGAAAAACCCAAATTTCAAAGAGAGAAATAGTGTTACTCAGTCATCGCACTTGTCCTTCAAGGAAACAGGGATGCATCCTGCTACACATGGGAGGTGCAATGCATACAGGCTTCTAGTTATAGACAGTGTGATGGGCTAGGGAGTGAAACTGAGTTTGGTTTTTGCTCAAAATTTGCAACTAAGTTCAGTGATTTAAGCTGAGCTATGATGGACAGTAAAAAAAAAGTACAAGGGTATGATATTAGGAGGTTATTGAGATGCCACAAGGGTGTTTAGGATGCTTGTAAGTCAGATGTTCAGTTCATAAACTAACCTGGAGATTGACTGAACCAACATTCATCTACTTTGCAATTGCATAGCAAGAGCAATTCGAAGGCTATCTAGCTAACTTCAGGCTATGTCTATAGTTTATAACGCCAACAACAATAACAAAAAAACAAACTATTCACTCCCCAGGCAGAGTCGCCATTTTGTTTCTGGGAAAACTAGTTTTTTTTCGATCTGCTAGTCCCACTAAGATGGGTAGCTATCTTAGAAACAAACAATCAAAGCACTTTGTGATTTCCTTTATGTATGATAGATAAGAGAGAAGCAAAGAGGGCCAATTTGGATCTTTCGCTTGACTCCTTGCTTGATTTCTCTCTCCCTTGATAGAGCTTGCAACTCTTCTCCTACTTGTCTGACTTTAGAGAATACCTATAGAGACAAAGCAACAAAACACCATCAAAGAATCTCGATCTATAATATCATAAAAAATGCAGAATCAAAAATACATTGACCATACAATTGCATTCACAAATAACAAGATTCACAAATACACGATTATATGGAGGAAAACTCAAAGAACTTTATTAATAGTAGAAGAGAGGATTACAACCCAGCTGTCTGATCTAGCATCATCCTCCCAGCATCAAAGCCCTCTTCACCACATGAAAAGCAAGATCACCCAACAATACAATGCTTCTTCTCAAAGACAAACTAACAACGCTTCTTTACAAGTTACAAAATTCCAACTTCTAGATCTCTCAGATGAGAGATCCATTTATATATATTTGTAGAGGTGTGAGTCATCTCTAGGTTTTTTTATTAGTGTCATTCCACTTATAGTTCTTAGTTCCACTTGGAGATTTCTTGGATCTCTTACTCATCCCTGGGCGAATTCAGAGAGGCAAGTGTCATAGAAGAAGTTTCTAGAAGATTCCATGAGCATCCACTTAGCAAACTGCCTCAGACATTTGTCTATTCTCGCTCATCGCACCCCACAGAAGGCCTCTTCAGTATGCATCGCACCTAGCTAGTGTAGGAGTTAGTATGCATCACACCTTGACCAAGGAGCAGTCAGTATGGTCCAGTTTTGGCTAGTTCTGAGTGGTTTTTCAGGTGGAATTTTTGGGAAATGATGTAATTAGTTGACCATGATCCTTTAGGGTATGAAACAATAGTTTTAGGGGTTAAAGAGCCCTTGGTTTATCGACATATATGATTGGGGTTGCAGTGCCCAAATATGTCTATAACACTGGCCAAATTCCATTGCACCTACATTCCACATTAATATTAGAGGGTTTCAAGCTCCTTTCAACAGATATGCTATCAATTTCAATTGTTTCAAACCTTTTTACCTCTCTCCACGGGTACTTTTCCATCCAATTTATTCTCTCAAACCTTAAATAATTCTTAAAAGGCCCAAACGCACTTCTAGGGGTTGCAATTTATGAGTAATGTCTAAGCAGTACCAACACTATGTATGCCTATCATGTTTGCCTATGTGGTTTGTAAAACTATGTTTTTGTGATGGCCATAAAAAATTAACAAGTATATGTTTGTAAGATAGACGCTTCCAAGTAAAAAGTCACAAAATGGTATAGCCAAATCATAAACAATTATTTAGTCATACATGCATTAGGATGTGCAACCACAGATATTCCTTGCTCACAATTCTTGACATGGTTCTTCATATTTTTATTTTCCTAAAACAAATATAACCTAGACATTGGTAAACCAATTGTAATTGCACAAAAGAATATAGTTAACCACGTTGTTGTTAGGAAACACTTTGGCAAATTTTGACTCATTCTCTTGGAATTTATCCACATGCCACAATTCCTTCCAACTTGGAAAGGAAACTCGTCACAATTTCATATATATTTTGTAAATTGTATGAATGATCTTTGTATGCCTTGGACAGAGTGTAATAGAACTTGGTCAGAATTGTAGGGTGTAAATCCATAGCTTTGTCTCTATTTAGGATTTCAATTGTTCATAATTCTAGCTCTTGATATATTTTCTTAACTCCTGCACACCCTGATTTCCCCAAAATCCATCTTTGAATGGACTCAAAGTGGAGCAACGTTAGCCTTAAGTTGTATCAACTCTAGGTCATGGCCAATTTCAAGTATCTCCTTACACCAATCAAATATTTCCTCCTTTTGTTCAATTAACACTGTAATAACCCCTTTCTTCTTCTTCCTTGCATGAGGTATTTAGCCAATAATGTATTGATGCTGGTGAGTGCCATATTTTCTTACTAAAACTCTTATTAAGCATCCATTCAAGTCAACATCATAAATTTCCTTCAACATATCCTATTTAGTTAGGCCTCTGTTAACACTAATATTCTTGGTCAAACTTGCACCTTGCACTATAATTCATGCAGAAGCACCACCTTCAACATCTACATCATATGCTCTTCATATTTTATATCATTATTCTCTTCAAAACTTACCGGATTTAACTCCTAATTTGAGGAAGAGTTTTGTGGATGATCAACCCTTGTCACTTGCATTCTTACCCTCACAAGAGAAATACTATTTCCTCATGCATGACAAAAAAACATTAAATAAAAAAATATTGTAGAATAATAGAGGTTGATGCAATGCATAGCAAAAAGGAAACGAAAAACTTTAAGGTAAACATAGGTGACAAGAAACAAAACTTTAAAAGGAGAGAGTTTATGAAATAGTGTTGATCCCTAACTAAATATTCGTGGTGAGAGAAATGTTTGCAGTGACCTATAGAGTAGTATTGTAAACTGAGTTGAAGAAATGGTGCTTCCATTAATGATACATTAGATTTATAATTGTCCATTGGAAATCTCTATTGATTAGTCCCAAGAATAAAGATACATTGTATGAAATTCTGACAGTGATCTAAAGAGAAGTATTGTAAACTGAGTTGCCACAATGGTGCTTCCATGAATTATAGATTAAATGTATAACATTCCATTGAAATTTTGAGTGGTGAATGGTCATCGACGGGGATTGCACATGCAGAATGATGATATCTATGTCTGCGATTGATTTGATTATGATCAAGGGGGCTATTAGTTTCTCCTAACCAATGTTGGTGCTTCTAAGATGTTTAATGGCCCTGGCAAATTGATTTGATTAATGGTCATTTTGAACATAGTTGAATACGTTACTCCTTTGCATTATAGATTGAAAACTTAGGGGTGGGTAAAGGAAAGAATGAATCATAAGCATTACCTATTCATGTCTGATCAAATGCACAAGGGGAAAGAAGCATTGGGCTCTATATGGACTTGAGGTTATACATATTGGAACATCATTTACTATAGACATTCTCCAGCAATCAACCTCTCCGTCAGATGTGATAAGTAATCTGTAAATCAAAACTGAACCTTGTTGGACTAAACATTTGATGGTTCTTAATGTATAAGGATTTGAAGTATCTTTACATTGGAGAATTTAAATATGTGTTTGGACATGATGTTTTGTATGGCAGTGAACTAAGAGTCACTTTCTAGATAATTATATGCCTAGTGAGTTTATGGACTATTTTTATACCTGTGAGAATTCTTCGTTATTTTAATACCACTTCTATAATGTGTTATTGGTGTGCTATGTTATGATTTTTTATAGATTCAGAGGTCAAGTTCTATCTCCACTATTGGTCCCCATTCCACTACTGGCTTCCCTCTCCTAGTTTATCACCTGCTCTAGAATCACAAATTCATGAGGCATTGATTACAATTGAATAGAACTAATGAGAACTTGACAATAATATCAATGGAGTTGCAACAATAAAAAAAAATAATAACAATTAGGTCATTGTATCAAGACAATACATTAAGCATGCAATAATTCTTGCGAGAACAACCTCCATTATAGCAGGAACGACTAGGGATCATGACATCAAACACAAAAAGATTCAAAGCATTGATAAACAAGAGGTGCTTCTTAAGAATAATGCATTACCCCACAAACAACACCTCATGTTTAATTTCAAATGTATTACAGCGAACAAGAGAGGAACTGCCAACATAAAACCCTAAGAATCAAATACATGCATAACCCAGCCGCGACTTTTGTGTTTTGGCAGTGAAGTAATGAAAAATAATCCAGACTGAAGAAAAAAAATAAAATAAAATAAAATAAAATAAAATAAAAAAAATAAAAAAAATAAAAAAAAATGGTTATCTTTTTATGAATTACATATCACAACAGTTGAGTAGTAATTAAAACAAATCATGCAAAATCACCACATTATCATACATAAATTCCCATTCAAAAATCAATGTAGCTGATCAAAAGCAAAAAACTCTCAATTTTGCAGTCTACACCAAAAAAAACAAGCACAAGAATTTGAGATGATGACTAGACACAGGAAAATCATGGCTACTATGCAATAACTGAGTTGCCTAAATAATTTTACCTTATTCAACCAATAATACTCAAAATAAAAAAGTGTATTCTACCATGTCTGAAAGAGTCGAGTTGGAATGTACATGCAGATGAAGGTTTCTCATTAAAACACTATTACTATTTGATAAACCACCACAGTTGTAGATGACTTTCAATGTTGATCTTTGACACTTGACCTAATGAAAACCTAAGCTAATTAAATCATATTACTTTATGCCATCCATGACACAACAACAAAGTTTTATATTCTTCCATTTTCGAGAGAGCCCAGCTAGGATGTATGTGCAGATGAAAATTTTGCATTGAGAAAGAAATCCTTACTAATTCAAAACATGCCAAGTTTGTACCTAACACTCAATCATGATGTTCAAAACCTGAGTTAATGGAAACATCCCAATACACCATGCCCACCATTCACAAAAGCTTTTACATCCTGCTAATTCAAGGAGAATAGTTGGAATATATGTATATGCAAATGAAAGTTCACCAAGGTATAGAAGCATTTATTCATATGTTTCACAATCCCAGTTTGGCAAACTCCCATTATTCTTTTTAGCACATCCAACTGAAAACAATCTCTATCAATGTGAGACCACACTCGCTATAATTTGCGCTACTTTGAACATCTAGTTGGTTGAAAGGCCTCACATTTGGTGGTCACACAAAAATTTGAGCATTCAAGAGTCAAATATTGTTGGATGTGGAGCATGATTGTTCAGAGGTCTTTGTTTCAGCCGGATGTATACCCCAAGAAGTTTGTACACCCCTCCACGTGGGGGGGTGCGGAGGGGTGCGGGGGTCTGGGGGCCAGCGGTCCCTTGGCGAGGGTTCGGGAGCAACACCCCTGAAGCTAAAAATAGATGTAAGAATGCCTTGTAAAAGTATAGTAATTTCTAGTCAATCTGGGCCATTCATTAGGCGGATGATCTAACGGTAGAACTTATGTTTATTTTAGGGTTTTTTTCCCCATAAGGCAACCCCTCTCTTCATATGAGGGCATTGTATTGAGGCTGTATAATACATGTGTATTCTCCAAGCGAGAAGTGGAGAGGTGAAACTTTGAGAGAAAACAGAGGATATTATAGCAGATCTGTTGTAGGTTGTGTCTCTTCATTTTGCTGGATAATAGAAAGGAAGGACTGGCTGTTCGAGGTGGACGTAGCCCAAACTGGGTGAACCACGTATATCTATGTCTCTCTTTTTTTATGTGTTTTCTGTGTTTGTATTTCTGTAATATTTTATGTATGCCATTGCTCTGTAATATATAATTTTCTAAAAATTGGTTTCAGAGCTGAAGGTCTATTTTGGCTGATAAACTCACAGGAAAGAAGAGTTCCTCGTTCGAGTGGGAGCAATGGTGGAAGAGGGTAAGTTTAGGGTCGAGAAATTTAACAGCCAAAACTTCTCGCTGTGGAAGATGCAGATGGAAGATTATATGTATCAGAAAGATCTATACCTACCATTCGGTGGAAAAACAAAGATGCCGATGGGTATGACAGATGAAGAATGGAACCTTCCTGATAGAAAGGCACTCGGAACGGTACGGTTGTGCCTCGTAGCGTCGGTCGCCTTCAACATTTCGAAGGAAACAATGACAGAGGGTTTGATTAAGACGTTGGAGAAACTATATGAAAAACCCTCGGCCTCAAACAAGGTATTTCTTATGAAACGGTTATTTAATATGAAGATGTCGGAAGGTGGATCTGTTGCAGACCATTTAAATGATTTTAATAATGTTACAAGTCAGTTATGTTTTGTAGGGGTAAACTTTGATGATGAAGTTAGAGCTCTATTATTCTTGTGCTCATTACCAGAAAGTTGGAATGCTTTAGTAATAGCCATTAGTAACTCTGTTTCTGGATCTAGTAATTTAAAGTTTGATGATGTTGTCGGTGCTATCCTTAGCGAGGAAATGCGACGAAAAAGCTCCGATGAGACATCGAGTAATGCTTTGAGTGCATTGTCTAGGGGAAGAAAAATGGAAAAGGAAAGAGCTCAGGATATCGCAGTAAATCAAGGAAAGGCAAGTCCAAGTCCAGATCGGGGATAGTGTGCTGGAAATGTGGAAAGAAAGGACACATAAAGAAAGACTGTAGATCTTGGAAGGGAAAAGTAGGAGATGCACATCAAGAAAACAATCATGGAGCAAATGTGACAGGAGAGGTGTTACAAGATGCTTTGATTCTTTCTTTCGAAAATATTACTGATTCCTAGGTGGTAGATTCACGAGCCTCATTCCATGCCACACCTGATAAGAAATACTTTCATGACTTTGTTCAAGGAGATTTTGGACAAGTCTATTTTGGTGATGATAAACCCTGTAAAATTGTTGGAATGGGTAAGGTTCTTGTAAAACAGTAGAATGGAAACTAATGGCTACTAAAGGAGGTAAGGCATGTTCCAGATCTAAAGAAAAAACTGATTTTAATAGGGCAGTTAGGTGGTGAAGGTTGTGTGACAACTTTCACAGATAAAGCTTGGAAGGTCACCAAAAGAGCCATGGTAATAGCAAAAGGCGAAAATGTTGGTACATTGTATTTATGCAATGATATTTCTAACTCTGTTAATGCTTTAACTTCCAAAGGAGCAGATGCAGCATTATGGCATCATAAGCTTGGACACATGAGTGAAAAGGGGATGAAGATTCTTCACTCAAGGTATTTGTTGCCAGGTTTGAACAATGTTGATTTGGACTTCTATGAGAATTGCATTTATGGAAAACAGAAGAGAGTCAGATTTCTCAGAGTTGAGAAAGAAAAGAAGAGCGAAAAATTAGAGCTTGTGCATACAGATGTATGGGGACCTGCTCAAGTATCATCTCTTGGTGGATTTCGTTATTATGTTACTTTTATTGATGATGCAACTAGAAAAACTTGGAATTATTGTATTAAGAATAAATCTGATGTATTTGATACTTTCAAGAAATGCAAAGCTTTGGTTGAGATTGAGACAAGAAAGAAATTGAAGTGACTTAGATCAGATAATGGAGGTGAATATTGCATCAAAGAGTTTGATAGGTATTGTTCAGAGCATGGAATTCACAGAGAGAAGACAGTTCCAAGAACACAACAAGAAAATGGTGTGTCAAAAAGGATTAATAGAATAATCATGGAGCGTGCAAGGTGCATGAGATTGCATGCAGGATTGCCTTTAAAGTTTTGGGCAGATGTTGTAGATACTATTGTTTATCTAATAAATAGAGGGTCTTGAAGTTCCTTGGATGGTGGTGTTCCAGAGGAAGCATGAACAGGTAAAAGGGTAAACTACTCTTTTTTAAAGCCTTTTGGTTGTGAGGCCTTTGTCCATATTGATAAAGAAAATAGAACAAAGTTTGAGGCAAAGTCAAAAAAATGTACCCTTATTGGATATGGTGTTAATGATTTTGGTTATCACTTATATGATTATAAAAATCACAAAATCATTAGGAGCAAAGATGTAATATTCAATGAAAAGGTCTTGTATAAGAATCAGTTGTAGGAAAAGAAACAGGAAAAAGAAAACAAGGAATACACAATTCTTGATGAAATCACTGAAAAAGTAAAGGTGCTTGAAAATAATAATAATAAACAACCACAACAACAGCAACAGGCACCCCAAACACCTGAAAGTGGTGTTAGAATATCTACCAGGATAAGTAGACCCCCTGAACGATACTCTCCTTTATTATATTATTTATTATTGATTGATTATGGTAAACCCGAATGTTATGAAGAAGCAATGTAGGTTGAAAGCAGGAAGAAGTGGGAGGTAGCCATGGAAGAAGAGATGGACTCCTTAATGCATAACCAGACTTGTGACTTAGTCAGGTTGCCTGCAGGAAAAACTACATTGAAGAATAAATGGGTTTACAGGCTGAAGGAAGAAGATG